>JARHVA010005093.1:657500-817500 GCA_037957365.1 Torreya grandis
TCCTATTCCATACAAATTTTTGACCTCTTAATTACAAAATATAATTGGTATAATAAGGGATCCAATATTTAAAATGGAGTACAACTCTTTTAAACACCATTTGGATCTTGCATAATTGGAATAAAAAAAGTGTTATATGGACATAGACTATGCATATTTCCAATTCTATTGAATTGAATATAATTTGAACCTAAATTGGATAGAGTTATTGTTAAAGAACACCTTGGTTCAATTTTTTTGTAGACTGATAATTAGACTAACTAGTATTACCTTTACATCCTTTTCCTTATGATTTAATAACATGTCTTACCAATTTTTAGGGAATTAAAATAAGATTGATAACTTCCCATTGCATATATTTTTTAAAAATGTGCATAGCAATAAGAAAATAATATGAAATATATCCTCCTTTATAAAGTATGTAGAGAAAATTAATATTAATATATAATTCATCCCTCCATATATAACAAATACATATGACTAATATTTGACTTTGATACCATGATAAATTAAGCAAAATAATGCATACAATCAATGAATCTAGATATGATATCAAGAACAAAGATGTACATGAAATAAATACAAGATATAAATGGAAAAATCTCCAAGAGGTAAAAAACCCACAAATATTATTCATATTATGAGAAACTAATAATACCCAATACAATCTTTCTTCCTCTCACTTCTTCTTAATCAATCTTCATATAACTTGGAAATGTGTTCTCCATATTTACTCATTTGTCTCAACTCTCTTTTTTTCATTACATATTTTAATATAAAATATTTATTATATAGGTAAGGTAATTTGACCATTATAATGTGACCTTTTACAACCACCACATTAATGGGTCCAATTTCTGCAAAGGTCATTTAATATATTTTATTATTTATTTACATGAGGATAAACTCATGATAAATAATGAAATATATCATTATTTAACTAATGTAATTTAATGTATTAAGGGTACATAAATAACACCACTTCATTAATTGTTTTAATAATATGAAATTCATCCCTCCATATATAACCAATATATATGATTAATATTGAATAACAATGGCCATCATGTGTTGAAGTGTTATTTTTTATTAACTTGACACCAAACACTATAACATAAAATTTTATTAGCTTACCTAAAATATTATTCATGATTATGACCATTATTTCTACATTATAATCTCTAATATTGACTTCCTACTATTACTTGTTATTTCAAAAATAAATTTTATAATCATGATATTATATCTTTGAGTGGTTGATGGACACACCCATGGTATTGGCTGAATTTTCTCATGACATATCCTTCAAACACTCCATGCCTATTTTCCACCACATCCCCTTCAAAACTTCATGCCTTAAATTTTACATTAAATTCTCACTTCAAATAAGATATGGAAAAATTGAATACTTCAACAAGGATTTTTTTCAAAATTTCCATGGTTTTTATCACCATGCCTTCTATGCCTAAAATTTTCCATGTCTTTTCTCATCTAAAAAAGAGACGAGTTCAATAAATTCTTCCATAGAATATATCTCCTATATCATGCCTATAATTTCATAATTATTTTCATATCCCCTCTCTCTATATATGTGGATGATTCCTATTCAACACAAAATATGTAATATGTGATAATTACATGGTCCTTATTTCCATGCCATCTATGTTTGAAATATTCCAAGTCTTTTCTCACCTATAAAAATATATGTGACTAATGGATGATTTCATAGAATTTACCTCCCATAGCATACCTCTTTTTGTATTTATAACCATGCATTCTATATTATAAGTATACTTTTAACCAATACTTCAACCATGTGGTCCTTCTCATCATGGCTGGTAGATCTAATTGCCAAATAATTTTTACTAACAATGTTTTCTCACTATGTTCCTTTTATCAAGGATTTTTTTATAACAATGATGAAATTAATTTTGATAGTGGTTTAAAGTTTATCCATTAATGTAACACATCTCCTTGCATATTTTACCAATATTATCTCACCTATCCATAGATCCATATTCATCCTTGGTATTTTATTTGGTGTTTATGGTTTGACTTTGTAATTTTGGTTCCATAGTTTCATGTAGTTCATATATTTTAAATAAAAAATGGGAACCTATAAACTACCAAATTTCATATTTTTTAAATACATTTAAGAATATAGAGGGAACTAATTAATATTCATTTTAAAACTTATGGGAACCTAATATCCCCTATGTTTGTATTTGTTTAAAAACATTTAGGAACATAGTAGCTATTATATTTAAATTTAGAATGTATGGGACTCTAGTTATTGCTAGATTTCCATTAGTTTGATTAGAAAATTTTCATTTGTTTCAAAAAATTATTTTGTAATGAAATTGTATTATATTGTTTTATCCTATTTTTGATAAAACATTAAGTGTATTATTTTAATTATATAGGTGTAAAACTAAAAATATTAGAATAATAAAAATGAAAATAACTAATTATTCTAATTTTTACAAATTAATATGGAAAGTGTTATTTTAGGAAGTATTAAAAATAAATATGCTTAGCTTTAACATAGATCATTGTTGAATGTTTTAAATGTTTAACTATGAAAAATAGAGGAATAAGTGGCTATGAGGCTCAATATTAGGTACATAATAAGAAGAAAAATATGAACAAGTCGATTATCGATGGATGGTACACAATGTGCTTTAGTTTAATGACCAAAGAATCATCTCATTAGGTGGCAGATAATAAAAGATAGAGAAAACATAATTATGGAAGGGACATATTAGAGTAAAAAGTAGAAGATGAATCTAGGAAGTATCACAGTGGATGGATAGAGGCATAATGCATATGAATCTATTGACAATAGGCTTGTCTTGATTGACTATGCATAAATACTAATTGATGCACTTGTGGATGACAAGAAATATTATATATCACATGTAGGCTTTCACCACACCAAATTTTTTATTTTTCTTATTTTATTTTTGAAACCCTTAGATAACTTTGATATCTTTAAAACCTACAAGTAAAAGTCAAAAAGTGTAATATGATAAGCTAACCTTAATAGCTACCTTGATGATTGACCACTACATAAGTATCCAAATATCTAAGGAGGGAAATAAATCCCATGTTATTTTCCAACCTAGAGTGAATGTGCAATTGTGCTCATTTTTATTTTTGTATGTACCTATAATATATATTCATTACTTGAAAATGATATATTGTTACTTAATTTAGAGGAACCTTTACTTAGGTTATAGTTTTTATCTTTAAATGATTCATAATATGGGTAAAATAGGGAAAATTTGATTAATTTTTTTAAGTGTATATGATTTTACTAAGTGAATATAAAATATGTTTAATGATTGAATCTTGACATGTATTTATAATAAAATACTTTGGTAATTTAATTTAGCCAACCTTATGAAATGTGTAGGGAGACCCAAAAGATTGATTTAAATTTTTGAAAGTAGATTTTGCTTGGTATGAGATACAATTGAATCAAGTGGATAGGGGTGCAATGCACCAATGTATACTTAGATAAAAATTGTTCAAGAAGATCAAAGATAGATTTCCTTTGTAGGGAATAGTCTATAGGTGAGTTTAGATAGATTGGATATTTAACATTGATACCTATTTGTAATAGCAATGGAAAATGAAAGGTCAAGACCATATGTATAAAAATGACTTAGAGGAATGTAGAATATGAGTGATGCAAATCACGTAGTTTTAAATGTGTCAATGAATAGCATTATTAAGTATCTTTACCAAATTTGTGTGTCTACATCTCTCCCCCCTCCCTTTATTCTAGTACTAAAATTTTTACAGCAAAGGAGAAATAATTGAGCTTGAGTTTGTATAATACACTTCATATTTGATAAGATACTTTAATTATCTAAGGCACACAAATTTAGAAAAACCTAAAACAACTCAATAAGTATTCATTTTGTTGATTTAAAAGTTGAAAAATATTAACTTTTCTAAAGTTGAAAATGGATCAAGGGAGGATTAAACCTATGCATAGGTGAAACCTTGCCTATTAACTTGTAACTCATAATGGAGAACTATTTTCCCTTATTGAATTATTTGGATATTTTGAACCAATGAATAACTAAGAGTGACCAAGTCCGTATTTTAAATAACTATTAAATAATATCAAGTTGGGAGGATGCATTATTAAAACTCTCATGAAAATGGGATAATAAATAATGTACTAGCCCAAAAAAAGGTGAAACTATGCTATGTTCTATATAAGTGATTCCAAGGTTGTTCAATGTCATTAGACTCAAATGTACATCACTCACATAAATTTAAGTCATACTACTATAAATAAATCTATATTATAAACTTGCATGATTGAAAGAGAATTAAGAATATCCATGCCCACATAATGACCAATTTTTTCATAGAATTTTATTTGAAATGAATGTTTTGCCTTTTTGTTTATACATTTTTCTATTTTCACTTTGAAAATTTGAAACTTTGAGTTTTTCATTATATTCACTTTGAATAAGCATGAGCATGAATTAGTATCATTACCCTCTAAATATGTAAGAATGATATATAATTTAATATATTTATATTATCAATTGTAATTGTATTTTAAACCTATAAATTTTCTATTGTAAATTTATTTTACACATGCCTATGCATATGCATTCAAGTGTGTATGACTATGTGCTTTGAGTATTTGAGAAGTGAGTGAATATGCATGTCATATTCTCCTAGAATATGTATTTATGTGATAATATATGCCATGTGATTAGTATATGAATCATTTTGAATATTTAAAAACAAGCACTCTATTGTAAAGTCTGATTTTTGCATTAGTTTGGTTTTTTGAAAACTTGTGCTTTGTATTTTTTTAACTTGTATTATATCCCAAATATTTTCATGGAGATTTGGAGATCTAATACAAGTAAACTATGATGACCTTATTTTGAAATGATTTATGCATCTTATAATTCACTCATCTCAAAATAAGAGTTAAATGTATCACGTGATAAATATATGATCATTTAGTACAATGTCACCATGTTGGAGAGTATGTCATCATAGAATTACAATTGTCATTAAAGCATGTATGTAATATATGAAATTTGAGGTACAATAATGTCATGTCAAGATAGACATAAAATTAAATTATGTAGTAAATTAAGCAAATATAAAGTATACTATGCCTTATAAATACATGATAAATATCATGGCACCACTAATCAAGTTTAAAAAAAAACACAAAAAATGCCATGCAATGACACACAATAAGGCCAAGGGACACATAAAAGGGACATGTTCAAATATCACACAAGTAAACCTTTCACACACATAAGGTTGGGTAAAAATAATTTTACATGTTCAAATGTCACACATACCAAACAATGATCTCATAGAGATACTCAAAAATTTTACAAACAAGGGCCAAGTGCCACACATAATAAGTAGGAAATGTTAAGCCTATTATGAAATAAAGTAAATAACATCCATGGAGAATGAAACAAGTAAAAAATATTCATTCCATTCATATGTATCAATGTCACATTATTAGCACAGTAATATATCCATGTAGCATAATGTAACAATATGAGTGATTAGTAAGAAATGACTAAGATATGTAGCTTAACATTGTATTTGAGGTCAAAGATAGATATAACCTATGATCTTGTAACTTTTAGATTTAGATTACTCCAACATAAGCATGGATACTATGTATAAGGGAGTTAAACATAGAATAAATGCATATGTAATATACGTAATACATCACAATATAATGCCCCATGAAATGCATGTGTGTATAGAAAATAATATGCTATATACTAACATATGTGATAAATAACACATGTAAATAAGCAAATTAGAATTTTTATGTCATGCTGATTGAAATGAACCCAAACAAACCCACATATATGTTTGAAAAATCAAGTGTTCCAACTCAGTTAAATGTTACTCTTACAAAAGATTGATCGTATACTTACAATATATTAGTTAGAATACTTAACTTAATAAGGAGTAAACAATAATGTAAAAATACCACTTGCTCAATCCATCACTCATAGATTTGGAAGGATTGTTTCAATCCTAGATTTCACTTAACCTCCCATTCTAAACTCATCATTTGATCATTTGAACATTTTGGCTAATCTTTGAAAATGTTTCATATTCCATTATAGAGAAATAACCCATTTAAATTGTATTCTATATACCATGATAATCCCAATGGATAATATAAATCCGAAGCTGGTGATAGACTCAAGACATTCATGGTCATTATGAGCCATAGGATGGGTGGTTAACAATACAATAAATTCAACTCAACATGATGTTTGGGGGATAAGGTATTCACATTCCATTACCACTATAATCTGAGACCTTTATAACTTCATGGATTGAATTAATTGTTCTAAGAGTTTCAATAAAGGAAAATCCCCAATTTTTTAGATATCAGTCATTCATATAATGCAAAGAAGGTTATCCAACTAGGAATCAAAACCCCTTGTGTACTAGCCATCTAGGCCAACTTCTGTCAAGTTTCCAAATGAGATTTTTAGAAATAGAATAACATAAAGAAAAAAATCTTAATTCTTAATTAATAAGGATTTTAAAAACCCATAGAATCTTATAAATTCATTTATCTTTAGGAATCCTCCTTTTTAAAACTATTATCTTGGAATGTGTACACTAACCACTCACATAAATAAACATACCACATGGATAGGGATAATGGTTTATTTTTGGTTAGTGGTTTTTATCCTAAAAGATTGTTATGAAGATATTATATTTTTAGCTAGTATTAGGTACATGAAATATTTAGCAACAAAATATAGGTTAACTTACTTGGACACCAATTATAACATTCATGTTAACAACAATATAATTTTCAAGATTATATATTTCTATGGATTATCTTAGAACATGTTAGATAGTGTTGGATAGTATTGGGTAATATTGTATTTAGGCCTTTTGAGTAAATCCTAAGATCTCTATAATGAAAGTGTAATGAGTGTTTAATGATATGAATATTGTAAGCAGATTTAGTATTTGATGATTAATATAATATCTCTACACTTCTTATGTGAGATATATCTTTTGGGTAATGATATGTGTTACAAGAATATCTCTTATGAAATTGGTTTTGTCTTCTAATTGATATTATCTACCCATTATGAATTTGGGTAATATTTCATAATAACCTCATGAATTGATAATCTTCATCTTTAAACATCTATAAATTATTTTCATCTATTAAAAATATTATTATATTAATGAATAACAAAAACAACTTTTGCTTACAACTTTGGTATCTATGTCATCATATCTTAGTTTACCATTAAGTATATGTCAAAGTAGATAGTCATAGGATTACTCCAGATTGTATAAACCTATACAACCCTAGGATAGAAGTTGAATACCAAGTAATTATTTTACTTTCCTGTAAGCTCTCCCTTAAATTGTAGGAATTATCCCTATAATTAACATATTATGGTGAACCCAAGAACCTTTGCTAACAAAGGTGTGGAGAGCATGTAACTGATTGTTGAGGATATGATAAAGTGTTTACCTAGTTAAAGAGATGTGGAATGCTAGTTAGATAAAAAAATATTTGATTTTGCACTGAAGGAAGCTTAAAGAATAGGGTTTTCTCAATAACAGATTCTGAAGGAACATATTTATGGTGAAATTTATGAGATATTTTGGTGTAAATTACTTGGATTACTAGATGACTAGTTGGTTCATATAGAACATCATTGTTTTATATCTCATGTAACTATTGACATTATATGTTCTAAGGAGAATATCGAACAACTTCAAGATTTAGACTCTAGCTAGAACCATGTGATAGATCATTGGTTAGATTCAATCATTAACATGTATATCATAGAGTTTGTAGTACAAGGATACAAAGTATTTGAAGTGGCAAAGGATCTATTTATGAGGGATAAGAGGAAAATTCTTATAGAAACTTCCTACACTCATTAAGATGCTAGCTATGGATAAAATTATGGTACCTATTCTTTTCTATATGGAGTAGTCACTTCAAGCATCATAGGTGTGTGTGTGAGATAAGCGAGAATGAATAGAATATGAAGAGATAAAGCTTGAACCTGAGTCTATCATGGAGAATCTAGAGAAAAAGGACCAAAAAAAACTCTAGATCTAAAAAGAGAGTTGCAACAACAAAAGAGATGGAATAAATAGAGTGGTTTCAATAAGTTATGAATAGGACTAGGAGTAGTAGTATTGATGATTTAAATGAGAGGAGATGTTAAGGAGAAGTGTGCAATGAAAAGAGACATAACGAGGAGCCTAGGTAAAGTAAAGATAGAACACAAGGGAGTGATGAGGAGTTATCATGGATGAAAGAAGAAGTTAGTAGTATAGAAGTAGAATAGATGGGTAAAAGTTAGTTTTTAGGAAGGCTATTATAGAAATAAAATCAAGGATTACATTATAGTCACAAACATAGTACAAGTTCAAGTTTTAAGAGATGCATATTTGGAGGTAAGGATCATTTCCCAAGGGAGCACATATTCCTTAAGCCCATTTAAAAAAAATCATAGTAATTTCTACAAAGCTTTAGATGATGACACTTGGCAAGGACTAATTCCAGAAGAAGTTCATAGAAAACCCTAGAAATATAAAATGTTACATATTTTAAAGTTGCATAGAGTTTCTCAAACTAATAGAAGAAGAAAATAACAACATTACTTTCTATAGATACAAATCCTCCAATTCTTATGCAGCATAAGGATTTATTACATAACTTAAATATTATAAGAAGAGAAAGGAGATGATGGAGGTATATTTTCAACTACCACATCCATAGAACCAAAGGATACATTGAAACCACCACTAGATCAGTAGGCACCCAAAAGTACACATAAGTCCTCAAAATTATAACCATTCCTAACACTAGTTACAAAAAAATAAACTATGACAACTATAAGAAGCCCCAATATGGAAACTCAATTGAGAGGAAAGACCCACCTAGCTCTTTATGATGGGTCTATGGACTTGGAACAATACCTACTCACTTGCACTATGAAATGTCAAGCTAAAGGAATCACCAATGAAGAAGTGATGAAGTCTGATTAAATTAGAGCATTGACTGGTAGAGCATTAGAATTTATATTCATTAAAGGTGTTGAATAAGATACATTACAAGAATTCAAAACAATGATGATCATAGAATTTAAAGTCCAAAAATGCTCTAGTCAGATCATTCAATATCTCAAGGAAATTAGGCAAGGAGAAAAAGAGACATTTTTGAATATAATCATTGATTTTTAGACATAATACGTAAATTTGAGTTTATTATGGTAGATAAAGACAAGATTGGTTATTTCATAGAGGGACTAGGACCAAGGATAAGGTTTGTTATTATGTAAACCTAGTTTGCTAATAATGCAGATGCTAGAACAACTATAATCTAACTAGAGTAGATTAAAGACTATGGTGGAGCTTTAACTCCTAGTTCACAGATAAATAACACTGTACAATTCATTTTAAAAATATTTAAAAATAATAATAAGGAACATAAAGACCTCAGTCAGATCTTTGGTATATGGAGTGTGGTAAAGAAGGGCACCATAAGAATGAGTGCTCAAGAAGAAAAATTGAGTTTTTGAAATCTATTGCATAGTAGGACATCCAACATCTCAATGTCATATTCTAAAAAAATACATAAGGAACCCACATAATTTATACTAAAAATTCTATAAAGCCCACAACCATGATGAGAAGAACTATTGAGCATCACAAGAATTGAGAGAAGATATTACTAAAAATGTCTTTAGAATAGCTACATAGAAAGTTAACATGATAATATATGTTATCACCACACCTAAAGTGAATAGGTCTATCACTAATCTAGCTCTTGTACCTTGGGCACTAACTATACTAGCATACCAACCTATAGATGTACCTAGTTGTAATATACCTATTCAAAATTGGATAACCCCTTATGTAGATGTGGAATTCATGGAGTTATGTAATCTCGTAGCTAATGTAGTCTAATTGGGCCCTATAAATAACTTGGGATCAATATGGTGGATATGGGGGAAACTAAAAAATACAAGGGTGGAACACTCAATATAATTATGTGAACTATGGACCATAATAGTCTAGTAACTAGGGTTTCTAGCCAAATAGAGGAGGATACCATGGAAGAATAAGGGGAGGTTATCAAGGAAGATTGAAAAGAGGTAGAGGAAATGAACCTTGACCCCCAATTCAATTCTATCTATATGGTGAATTCAAACATGTACAAATGAATTACCCTATGAATCCATAACATCAATCCTACTATGCCTATTATAGGTTTTTTGAACGACATGATACAAAGGACTATCTAGTGTAATCAAATTAGTGTGAGGACAAGACTATAATAAATGTAACTATGGTAACTGCACATCCTTAAGAGGATGTGTTCTTACAATCCATCACTCATTGGTATTACATAGATCAAATATTACCCCTTTTATAATTGCTACAAGACCATGAGATTAGGAAAGCATAACCAAACAAGTATTCAAAGCCCATCACAAAGAAATAGTTAATGCATGAAGTAGCACATATTATAAAAATAATTTAGCAACAAAAGACCATTAAAGATGATGTTACATCCATGAATACACAAATATATGGGTAGAGAGTGTGCATCATTAAACAATATGGTGTTATACCAACTTGATGGACTTGATGAAGCTTTTTAGTAGACTATAGAATGAGGATATCTCATAGAACATCACCAATTTTCTCCATAATCTGTTAGAGTGTGCACAAAAGGGCCAATAATGAGTGGATCAGATGATATGGTATGTAAAAACCAAAAAACCATGAGATGTTTATTTAAGGATGGATATTAAATTCAAAGGGTATGATGTACCCAACACGATGTTTTATTTTGATAATATAATCAATATGATCCCTCAGTCAACATGGGTTGATATTGGCTGACCTATACTAAGTTATAACCCAATTACACTGAGTCTTGTAGATTATGGGCATGTTAAACCAATTGGTAAATTGAAATATGTGGAGATAAAAGTGATAGAACTAAGCTTTTATGGTGACTTTGAAGTCATAGATATGAAGATGGATGAGATGCATTATCCTGTGCTCATTATAAAAAATGGGCCTATGATGGTTAGATGACCATCAATATAATAAGGAACTAATTAGAATCTCCTTAGGGAGATAAGATTATAATGATTCCTTTAAATAAGGATGGACAAAAAACATACTATATTCCTAGAGAGCAAGATTCTCCCTATGTTTACAATGAGAATAATTGGACGAAGGTGAACTTTAAAGAGAGATGATAAGCCTTTCAATCCACTAAATGTGACTTCCTTTAAAATTTCACAAGCCTACCCAAGGTATCATTATGGTTAAAGGAGTTACCTCTCAATTTTGTTTTACCACATGTGGGGATTCTAGCATTATTGGTAGGTGATGTGTTTTATGTCCATAAGGTCACCAACTTAGTTAGACATAGATTTTTTATATCAAATTGGTCAAATAGATCAAGATTACATAGAACCAATGAGAGAAACCTTTGGATATGGATTATTTGGTAAGTGGAGATTATAAAACTCACATTCTCAATTGGATTAAGGGTGACCATGAGGTCTGATCTTCGTGCATGCCTTTTGTAACAGAATGCCAACTATCACACTACTTTTCCACTAAGGATGTTGGTTAGTTTATTATGTGATTCTAAAAATATATGATTGATATCAATGAGAGAGTTAGTACTCTTGAACATGCATTGAATGGGATTGCTACGAACTAGTGGTTTGTATATAAGGAGGTATCTATGCAATGAGATAAAGCTTATGAAATCCTTCTATCTCAATTCTAGTTAACAAAAGAGTAAGAAAGGACTATCCAATATTTCATGAAGTATATTTCCCTAAGATTCATATTTATTAATGTGTTGAGATATGGACTTTGGAGGCTATTGCTATAAATTATTGGGTATGTATTTTCCATTACACTTTGGATACACTTCCTACTACTTGGTATATCCACTAAGAGCATAAACGGGAGACAATACATTAGGCACAAGTTTAAAGTGATTTCATTTAGACCTTTATTTTTGAAGACGATGATGCTTCAACATACCAGGAATTATATAATGTAAAGGTTTTTCTATGCCATGGGAGGATTGAAGACTTAGATGGATTAATTAATTCATCATACTTCTGTGACATAGCTTATGATTTGAATAAACCTCCATAAGTCTATAAATTAGAGAAGGACAAGGCAAAGGTCTCTATTTAACCATGCCATATAATACAAGATGAAGATGAGTGGATAATAGATTAAGTTAAGGAGGATGTTATGGCTCTCATAAAATTATTCAAACCAAAACATGAAGTTGAGACACTTCCAGGACTAGTCACATAATCATTTTAAGAAGAAAGGTTGCGGCATATTAACATTCCACAATAGGAAGTCGAACAACTATTATGTGATTCCATTCCTAAGGAGCAATGTAATATTTACCATGAACCCTAGAAGGAGCACATTGAGAACATTGGGACTGAGGACATTCCAAAATTAGCACATATTGGTGATTATTGGTCACAATAAGACATCCAGAGTACTATAGCTTCTCCAAGATTATCAAGATGTATTCCAACCCAAGTTCACTAAAGTCAAGGGCATGGACTCATCTCTAGGGGAGATTTGCACTAAACTAAAGGAGTGCTCATGATCGATTAAGAAAATACCATATTGTTTGAACCCAAACATGAAACTAAAGGTCAATTCTAAATTAGACTGCATGCAGGAGGCTAGAATTATTTTTCTTATGCAAAAATTTGACTGGGTGAGTCTTATGGTGGTTCAACAAATTAAGAATAGTGAGATAAGATTTTTTGGCAACTATCATATTTTTAATGAGGCTTGTGTTAATGGACCTTTCCCTATCCCATTTATGGATAAAGTTATAGAAGTAGTTGCAAGCCTCAAGGTGTATTCTTTTATTAATAGTTTTAGTGGGTACCATTAGATTCTAATTGTAGAAGAAGGTAAAGCCAAGATGACCTTTGAAACAAAATGGGGTTATTTTGCATACAAGGTAATGCTATTTATACTAAAAATTGCATCTATAATTCTCTCAAGGGATTTTCTAGATGCATTTAAAGATTTCATCCATGATTTCTTAGAAGTATATTTGGATGATTGGGAAATCTTTTCATTATTTTGGAATCACTTTCCCAAACTAATATTAATGTTAGAGAGGTTTAGAGAATTGAAAATAACACTCAATTTTAAAAAATACTTATTTTTTACACCCTTTGGGGGTTTTGTTAGGTCATGTAGTATGTAACAAAGGTATCTTGGTGGATCTAACCAAGATTATAGTAATTATGGGAATGCCACTACCCAAAAGTATGACAGAGGTATGATATTTCCTTAGACATATAGGCTACTATAGAAAGTTTATTAAGGGGTATACTAAAATATCTTCTACTTTAGAGAAATTATTAAGGATATATAGGTCATCTGGACAAATGAATGCTAGGTGTCATTCATCAATTTAAAGTAGGAGGTTTGTAACTACTCCAATATTGATTTTTCTAATTTAGAATAAATATTTCCACATACATGTGGATACATCAAGGATCATAGTTGGTACTATGTTGATGCATCTAGGGGAAGGTTGTTTGGATCACCCCATTCACTTTTCTAGTTGGAAGTTATATATGGTTGAAAATAATTACACTACCAATGAGCATGAATCTATTATAATAGTATTCACACTGTAGAAATTTCTCCATTACTTATTAGAGACTACATATGAGAGTTGTTCACTAATAATCAAGCCCTACATTACCTAGTAACTAAAATTTTACTAGGAGTTCAGATATATCGATGGTTAATGGTGAAGAGCTAGAGGAAAATATTGATGAATCACTGATACACATTTATTATAGGTGTCTAAAATTTTTGAACAATTAGAAGAGATCACATAGTTTCTAGAATAGGGGACATTTCTAGAGCACTACATAGAGAAATAAAATAAGTAGTTGATTACTAAGGCCCTTCTTTTTAGTATCATCAGAGGATTTTTGTACTAGCTAGGTAAGGATGAAGTAATGCATATAGTTGTACTTGAGCATGAATGACCTCAAGTACTTGAAGAAGCACATCAAGGTATCACTGAAGGTCACTTCATTGGGGATGATACAATAAGAAAAGTTTTGAAAAGTGGCCTATCGTGGCCTTATGTATTTCAAGATGTGCACCAAATCACACAACAATGTGATGTTTGTCAAAGGATGGGAAATCCAAACCATCGAGATGAAATTCCACTTTAGCCAATGCTTGCACATCATCCTTTTGAATAATGGGGGATTGATTTTTTTGGAACTATCAATCCACCCAACAAATGTAGTTAGGTGTATACTTTTATGAATTTAACAACAATGGATGAACTATAGATTCCCCCTCAAGGGAGAGGTTGATAACGAGGTCAGCAATCAGTACCTCAAAAGGAAGAAATGATTGGACCAAAAAGATGAAATGGGTGGAAGGGACTAATTTGCCCATAGGTGGTTATAATCAATGGCATATGGAACTAACCCAATTAAGATAGATAAACAAGATGATTTGCCCATAGGTAGTTATAATCATTGACATAGGTGGGATAAAAAAGGTAATGATTTGCCTAAAGGTAATTATAATTATTGAAAAAGGCTTAGGGTAACAAAAAAAAGATTTGCCCAAAGGTGATTATAATTAGTAAAAGGGAAAATAATTATTTACCCACAGGTGGTTAGAATCATTGGTAGGATAAAAACATGCCCCAGATGGGTAGATAGAGATAATGGTTTGTCCAAAGGTAGTTATAAGCATTATCATAATGAAAATGTTCCCTAATTAGGTAGAATAAAGAGAATCATTTGCCCAAAGGTGGTTATAATCATCAGCTTTCAAATGGATGGAAACACAATGATTTGCCTAAAGGTGGTTAGAATCATTGGTAAGGTAAATGGGATGGTATACAATGATTTGCCTAGAGGTGGTTATAAGCACTGTACCACGATAGTGGAAAATATGATGTGGAATATGATGGAAAATTATTACAAAGGAGAAAGATGAATTTGGGAAACTTTATATTAGGGAGATGTGCATTTGAACTGGCAAGGAGGAAAACTCTTTCATTGTTTAATTACTCTATATAGGATATGATTTGGATTAGATCAGAAATTTTGTTGGTGCCAAGGAGATGTATCATTGGTTCATTGCTGTGTAGACTCCCCAAGCTTAATTTTGATATTGCACATGATGGTAGGAATCATGATAGAACACCATGACAACTTCATTAAAATATGCATAAAGATTGACACATGATCTAATACTCAATTGAAAACAATGCATCAATGATAAAAACCATGATGATATTATTGACATATGAAAATGGATATATTTAAGAATAATGCACAAACAATCACCCAATGAATGCACGTAGACTGGATCAAGGTACAACAAGAAAGCAAAAAAATAGGCAAACAAATAGAAAGACAAAATAATAAATAGACAAGAAAGAAAATAATGAAAAGAACACAAAACATAAATAATGGTTAATCATAATGTTAGTATAAATAGAGAACAAAAAATATAATGAACAATAATCCTAAATGAGAAGAGATAATGAAACACATAGACAAAATGGGGGGAATAAAATAAAAGGAAGTGGGTAGCTGAGCTATCTCTAGATGTACTAGGCAAATGGACAAAACCTACATAGTTCCATGGGCATGATATCCAATAAAAAATTTAGGAAAAAATTAGTTCTCTTAGGAAATAAGATAGAATAAAAATGATGAGAAGAAAACATGATGGATGTACTATAATAATGTGAGAATAGGCATGCAAAATGGTAAGAGAATTGGATGCAAGGCCAAAAAGGATGGGGAAACTAAATAACAAGTGGTTTTTTGTGACTTAGTAAGTGTTCCCAAAATCCATAAGGCAAAGAAGTGGTCTATTTTTGGATTTTCTAAATCAATTTTGATAAATGTTTTTAGAATTTTTGGAGCATCTCAACTTGATTGAGGATGATGAGATACTAAATGGTCCAAGCTCATAAAATGTTGAGAGCATAGATAAGGTTATGTTGGGTGAATATTTTTTCATCAACTAACTAATGGCAAAATGGGTACATCAACCACAACACAAGGATATTTATATGGCAAAATGGGTGTGGTGACCATAGCTAGAATGAGACAAATCTCTCCTCTTAGCAAGGGGAGGTTCCCTATAACTATAGTATATATATAAGTTGAAAATACATATAGGGGTGAAATAATACCATCCATCTCTCTTTTTTTAGAGACTATGTTCACAAAATAGAGGAGAATTCCTGGGTAATTGCTGAATGTATTTCTCTTCTTTTAGAAATGATGTTCAGAAAACTAGAGGAAGACTTCCTAGGTAGTAATTGTAACCAAAAGAAACCTACAAAACCACAAAGTCTTTCATTATTTCTCTCATTAAAATAGGGAAAAGTAACATACTAAAATGAAGTGTAGCACAAAGTCTCCATCTAAAACTATAATAGAGTAAAGGATTATGAAGGATAAAGAGAGCTCAAAGTCTCTCTAGTATCCTTTACACAAAACACAGACTAAAGACAATTATGGTAGCACAAAGTCTCCCACAATCAGTTTCAGGTCATCTTCTAACTTACTTCCACTTGTTCTTCTTGTTTGATTAAATAGACAAGACTATATTTAGGAAAAAGACATAAGAACAATTTCCTAAATGACACAAACTATTTCAACACAAAGTTTGAAAGGTCACTTGCTTTCTCATTCACTTACCAAAATATGATTAATAGTCTGAGCTCAAAGTCTCAAGAATGCCTTTTAATTTGAAAAAATATTCATTTCTAATAACAGAGAGATTTCCCTCATACAAAATGAGAGATTACAATATATAACATCACAAGAAAGACTTGCATGCTTGTTTTCATGAAAATGGCCCATGATGAATTGAATGTATTAAATATCTATGAAAGGGCTATGCTAGAATAAGTAATTAGCCTTGACTTTGGAATTTTGAATCATCTCAAATGTCTCCTCCTAAGCATGGGTTGTCTAGTCTTCTTTATGATGCTTACATAGCTATCTACTCACTTTTACTTAATGTAGATAAATAGGTCACACCTTTGAATGTTTGATCTTTCTGATGTCCACCTAGTGGACTGTTCCACCTATTGAAATAACTCTTGTATAGATATTTTTAGACTTTCTATAGTCCTTACCTCCTTCCTTGCCATGTTTTGTCTCTTCCTGGTGATCTGAGCTGTCGGGGCTATCTTCTCACTTTTTGCTAGCTTCTTCAGCTCTTTTCTTAGCTGGTCACTGAGTTTGTTCTCAAGTCTTTTGAAAATCAACAGTTATTCTATTACCCTAAATTTGACATCTATGAGAACATCACCAGTCACTTGAACCTCTTTGAACCTTGAACCTTAAACTCTTTTGGTGCAAAGGTTCAATGGTTCAATGGTTCAACGGTTCATCGATTTAATATTTTGTAAAGGGCCACATTCACTTGGTTTTTTTCTTCGGTTGAACCATTTTTTTGAACCATTTGGTTGAACCTCTTTCTATAATCTTCCACTTCATCCATTCACTCAAAGCTTTCACTCAAACTTTGAACTATTTGAACCCATTGAACCTTTAAACCTTTCAAAGTTCAAAGTTCAACGGTTCAATGGTTCATTATATTTCTTTGAATCTTTCGAAGCTTCAAAGTTTCTAGATCCTTTCATTCTTTAAGTCTATTAAACTCATTGAACCTTTGAACCTTTCAAAGTTCAATGTTCAATGGTTCAATCTTAACTCTTTGAATCCTTATTTTCTTTAAGTCCACTGAAGTCATTGAACCTTTAAACCTTGCAGAGGTGGGATTCAATGGTTCAATGATTCAAATTGGTTTGTTCTAATTATTTGAAGCCCACCATTAAGTCTTTTGATTGAACGTTAGTGTTGAACCATATTGAAAACACTAAGGAAATGCCTTAAGTGTTTTGAACTTCCCTTTAAGAAATCCCGTCTATTGAACCTACAACTTCCTTAGCTAAAAAGGTTTGAATATTTGAAAAACTTAACTACTCAGAACATTTTGAAAGAAAGAAAGAGACCATTTTGGCCTGTAGGACCAAAATGGTCAACATGTTGTCCACAAAATCAAGTGATAGATTTTGAAAACAACAGCTAGCTCTGGTTGGGGAACTTCTATCAATTGAAAATTGAAGCAATCAAAGGGAGTAGAAACCAGAATCTTAGTGCCTTCATTTATGCCATTGGGCTATGGATTCATGCTTACCCAAAAATAAAGGCACTAAAAAACCAAACAATGCCAAAAACAAACTAAAAACACAAAACAAAGAAAGACTATACATATATACAAGTGTACAACTGGATTTATCTGATACTTCAAGGATTGAAGTGCTTCAGATGTTGCCCATTGTGAGGTAGAGTAAGTGGTGTTCCATCTTGATATTTTAGCAAGAAACTATTTTCACCATTTAAATGATGAATGGAAAATGGGCCTCTCCACAAGGAATTCAATTTTCCATGCATTCCTTTTGGTTCTCTCCTCTTTTCCCACAACAAGACTTGATCTCCAACCTAAAAATCATGGATCCTTGCTTTCTAGTTGAAGAGTATCTTCACCAAACTTTGATGTGCAGCAATTCAGTCCACCACCATAGTTCATTGCTCATTAGTTCAGTCAAGCACATGATCTTTTTATCGATGGAACTTTCAAAAGTTAAATCTTCTACTGCCTTTGCTAATTTTAATGTTGGTAATTTTAGGGTGATTGGTATCTCTACATTCAAACCATACAGAAGTTAGAATGGGGACATACCAATTGTCCTCTTGGGTGTAATTTTGTCTACCTACAAAGCATCAAGTAATGCTTTATGCCAGGTTCTATGATTGTCATCTACTAGCTTCTTGATAATGGTCACCAGGTTCTTGTTACTTGATTTTGCTTGACCATTTCTTTGTAGATAATAGTCAGAAGAGTGGGAGAGAATAATCCCATAATAGTAACAGAACTGAGTAATCTCATGAAAAGAGAAATAGGCTACATTATCTATTACAATCTTGGATGGGACCCCAAACCTAAAAATGATGTTTTCCTTGAGGAAATTACATACTACTTCTGAAGTAGCATGCTTGACTGGAATGGCTTCCACCCAATTGGTAAAGTAGTCTATGGCTGTAAGGACATAATCATGTCCAACACTCAAGGATAGATTTATAGTGTCAATGAAATCAATTCCCCATTGTTGAAAAGACTCTTCTATCACCATAGGCTTGAGAGGTAATGTAGCTAACTTAGGTTTGCCAATGAACTTTTAGACATAGCTCACATCTATGCACCCAAGCTTATGAATCTCAAAATAGAGTAGGCCAATAGTACCTAGCTCATATAATCTTATAGGTAGTCATAGGTGCAAAAAAAGTCTTTCACATACCAAATTATGGAAATAATCTAAAAGTTTATTTTATTGCAGTTTATACATGCAAAGAAGAAATACCCCATCAAGGTTCCTCTTGTACAAATTGTTGTCCCACAAGACAAAGTTGGTAGCTTTCAACTTAACAGTCCTCTTTTCTTTATGAGACAAGTGAGCAAGACACTCACCATAGGTAAGGAAATTAGCAATATTCAAATACCACTCATTCATAGTGGTGACAAAGATAACTGTAGGCATATCTTCAACTTTTATTTCTTCATGCTCTGCTTCTTCTGATATGTTATTAGCAATTAATTGGAAGAGACCTCTTCCCTGCACAAGCTTCATAGGTTTGATAACAAGATCAAACTCTTAGATTTTGGTAATCTAATTGCCCCTTTTAGTTCCAAACTCTTACTGAGTCAGGATAGACTTTATTGTTGTATTAGGAACCAAAGCAACAGTGTGTGAGATCAAGATGTAAAAATGGAAGTGCTTTACCACTTTTACCATAGTATAAACATGCTTCTCCATGTTTAAATACTTTAGCTCATGAGCTTTAAGGGGACAACTCATACAAGATATGGGAAATTCCACACCTTCTTTGTTCTATTGAACCAAAATGGCTAAAAGCATGTGTTGAGAAGCATAGATATACATCATGAAGTCTTTAGTATAATCAAAACAAACTAGAATTGGGGTGTGGGTGATGGCTTCTTTGATGTCTTGAAATGTTGATTTGCCTTCTTCAGTCTAGCTGAAAGTAGCTTTGCCCTTCATCATGTTGACAATGTGGTGAGTCTTCTCTATGAATTCAAGAATGAACCTTCATAAAAAATTCACCTTTCCAAAGAAAGAGTGGACTGTGGTCTTATTGGCATGAAGATCAAGCTCTGAGATGGATTTAACCCTTTTTAGGTTGGTCTTTATGCCTTATTAGGACATAATGTGACCGAGAAGTTTACCTTCTGTGACCCCAAAAAATAATTTCTTGGGATTAATTGAAATACCATTTTGTTGACATCTTTTTAGCACTTATTGTAGATGATGCACATGATCAGGGCAATTCTTAGAAAAGACTATCAAAGCATCAAGGTATACCATAATGAACTTCCCCATTTCATTTTTGAAAGCAAGATCCATCACTCATTGAAAGGTGGCGCCAGTATTGATCAAGCTAGAAGGCATTATGTGATACGCAAAGGTGCCCCAAGGTATTGTGAAAGTGGTCTTATGTTGGTTTTCTTCACCAATTTCCACTTGATTATATCCTTAAAAACAATCTAGCATTGATAACATCTCAGTGCCAGTCACTATCTGTAGCAACTGATCCATGATAGGTAAGGGATAGTTGTCTTTTAAAGATGACTGATTCAGATTTTTGAAATCAATACAAGGTAAATTTCTCTATTCTTCTTTATTACAGGGATTATGTTTGCAATTTAGGTGGAATGATGGATTGGGAAAATAATTCTTATATTCAACATTTTATATATTTTAAAAAGAATAGTTTCTGATATCCTAAGGTTGTACTGCCTTTGTTTCTACTTGTGAGGCAATGACCCAATCTTAAGAGGAATTTCATGCTAGATTTCTTTAGGTCTGAGAGGTTTTAGATCATCATAAGAATATGCCAAAACATCAATGTAATGGAGAAGCAGAGTGATAAATCTAAGTTTTTTTATTAGGGGTACAACAATTCCCAATTTGACCATTTTTAGATTGTCTTTTATACTCAAATTAATTTGATCAAAATCCTTGGAGGATTTTGAATCCATTTTCTATTCCTTGATAAACCTATCATGCTTTTCAAAAGGTTTCTCAAGAAAAACTAACCCTTTAGGAATTTTATTCCCTTTGAGCTAAAGGAACTCTTCATCAACTTTTAAATTTGTTTCCAGAGCTGATTCTCATGGTGGAGATTCACTGCCTTCAAAATAAAGCTTTTTCAAAGTTATCCATCTATTCCAAAAAATCAATGATTTAGTTGTCACCATTAAAACCTGCTAATGGTTGGCATTATCAGGTACACTTGGTCGAAATATCAACTTGATAGTGTACCTATCTTCTTTAAAATCTTTGTGAGGGACCAAGACAGTTGTAGAGATGGCCAATGAATCTTCATGACTATTAAATTCTCTGGGCACTATAGAAATACTAAAAGCATCAAAGCTTTCATGTAATTCCACACTAAATTTTGATAATGTCACAATTTCTCATTCTTGGTTTGATACAGGTTCCTCACCTGACAAACCACTAGTTTAGCATCATCTTTGGCATGAAGAAGTTTAAGACTTTTATCTTAAGAAACCTTTAATATGAGAAACATCTATTCATACTCAGTAGTGTTGTTAGTGTTGTTGAAATGCAACTTATATGCATAAGGGAAAATATCTCCTTGGAGATATATTAAAACAACTCTAGCTCTAGAACTAGTAGAAAAATTGCTGCCATCAAATTCTATAATCTAACCATCATTAAAATTTGATCTTCTTTCAGATTTTTATTTGTCAAGAAGGGAAGATCCCTTTTTATGTGTACTACACCCTACCAATTCTTCTTATGTCTTATCTAAATTTTTTGGATTGTCACTTAGTAAGCTTTCATTTAATAAAATAGGAACATCTTCAGTAGACAAAAATTAATTACCCATGCCTAAAGACTCAAACAGAATTTGAGCTTTAGGGGCTGATGTTTGAGTGACAATTTACTTTACCTCCTTCTCAAGAAGTAGCCTTTGTATGATTCATTTGACAGGGATCCTCACCTTAGATAGGTCCATGCTCAATTCTCCACCAATGTCCTTGCAAAAATTTCACCTAAGTAGAATGTTGTATGAGGCTTGAACATTAGCCACTAGGACTGTCATTTTAATTTTCTTATTTGGAAAGGCCACAAATGCAAATTAAACATCTTTGACTTGTCCCAGTAGAGGCACTTGTTTTTTTTCCATGGAGAAACATCTCCCAAAGGTTTTAGTCAGTGTGAGACCAAGAGATTCTTCCACCTTGGTGGGTATCACATTGTTAGAGGTACCAAAATCTGTAATTCAATTGTTCAGCTGATAATTGTTTATCAGTAGGGAAACATAAAATGGTCCTATCTTCCCAGGGGTAGGTGGAGGAGTGATGAAAATATTATATCAAGTGGAGGTGTTCTTTGGGGGACTAGGAGTTACTTTCAAAATTTCTTGTCCTACAGGGATAGTTTTATTCTTAATGCATTGAACTAACCTATCCAACTACTCAAGGTTAGATTACAAGAATTCAAACTCAGACATTTGAATTTTGGCCTTCTTAACATGGTAAATTATATCAAATTACTAAAATAAATTTGAAATAGAGGAAGGCATTCCATCAATCTAGGTTTTACTAGGTTTGGGACTAGTCTGTGAATTTGAAAGAAAAGGTGAAGGAATATTTGAGTTACTTTTTTAGTGATCACCAGATCCTTTGATTGGAAAGGCAAAGAAGCCCCTCATTTAGTAATTAATATTAATGGTTGAGATTCTTCCCTTATTTTTCCATTATCCACTTGTTAAGCTGACTAGTTCTGGGACCTAGTAAATACAATATATGATCCATTAAATGCTTCTCCTTTACTTCTCACTTCATCCTGGTAATTCAAGAAACTGATGTTGGAGTTTCCAGCTGATTCTTCTTGGCCTTCTATAAAGAAATCAATGTCATGTTCTTATTTCAACTCAGGTTAGAAAGAAAAATTAGATTCAATTTCAAGCTAACCAATTATTGAGTTAGCTGGTGCTACTTTAATGGCAATCTTCCCTAGTGGGGGAGGAAGGCGATTTGGTTGCCTTTGATTTCTAGCAGCATTGCCCTGATACAATTAGTTGGGAAATGTCCTCCTTGGTATATCCTAATAAAAAAGATGAGCATACATCCCTTGTGCCATTTTCTTTTTTAGAGATAGAAATTCATTTGATAGCTTTTTCACCATGGGATCAGTGGTACCTGTTGAAGAATATTTAGAAGATGAAAAAGATTTACTTTTGTTAGGATATCTTCTTATCCTTCCTACCAAGATAAGATCTTAAACCTTAGTGGCCAAAATTTGAGTTGTAGCAAGATCTATGTGGCCAGCCTACCTCAACAAGAAACTCACTTTAGGAATCTAAGAATTGATGAAGAATCATTTGAGATTCTTAGGTGTCAGTTGAGAAATTATAACAATCTTATTCCTCAGCTTGTCAAATTTAGCAATGAAGTCTCTCATGGGTTCATGAGGCTCTTTCTTCATTTGTGTAAGCTAGGCTAACAGGGCATGTGCATCTTCTATAGGTTTGAATTTAGCCTCAAATTTAGCCTTGAGAGTATTCTAGTCAGTCACTATTTATGCTTACAGATGATAAAACCAATCTGTAGCAGCACCTTCCAATGTTTCCACAAATAGTCTAACTGAAATGTCTTCATATTCAACACCTATCACACCATAGGATATGTAAAAGGTAGCAATATGTTCATGAATATGAACCTTCCTATCACCATAAAACTTAGGAAAATTCTTTCTTGAACTATGGGGTAGTTCATGTAGAGGTGGAGTTAGATTTAGAGGACCAAAAGTATTACCCCAAGGGCCTTGAGCTACCATGATGTGGCTGTTGAAGGGAGGGATAATAAATCTCTATGGGATATGTATAGACAAAGCTTTGCTAGAAGAGAAAAGAGAAGCTTTGCTTGGTATTGGGGACCTGATGTTTATAGCAAGAAAAATCCTAGTTGCTGAAGGTGAGATAGTGGAGGAAAAATATCAAAATTACTTAACTGCATCAACTCAAATACAGGGTCAACAATACCTTGAGATCTATGGCTTCACATGTATGGTGGATCTATTAGAGTGTAAAATGAAAAAGGAAAAGAACTAGAACTACTTCAATTTTAAGCTTGACGCTTCAAGCTGCTTATTCTTCCCCAACAAAGTCGCTAAAAATTGTAGGCATGGAGCTGTCTGTGATCTACCCCCAGCAAATATGAAATGCTAATGTAAAAGAACTGAATATTTTGTTCTTCCCTAGTGGAGTCACCAATATTTTGTCATCAATTGACTGATGGCAAAATGGGTATATCAACCACAGCATAAGGAGATTTATACGGCAAAATGGGTGTGGTGACCACAACTAGAATGAGACAAATCTCTCCACCTAAAACTATAACAAAGTAAAGGATTACAAAGTATAAAGAGAGCTCAAAGTCTCTCTAGTATCCTTTACACAAAACATAGACTGAAGACAATTATGGTAGCACAAAGTCTCCCATGGTCAGCTTCAGGACATCTTCCAGCTTATTTCTACTTGTTCTACTTATTTGATTAAATTTACAAGACTTTATTTATAAAAAAATCATAAGAACAATTTCCTAAATGACACAAGCTATTTCAACACAAAGTTTGAAAGGTCACTTGCTTTCTCATTCACTTAACAAAATATGATTAACAGTCTGAGCTCAAAGTCTTAGGAATGCCTTTCAATTTGGGTAGAGCTTTGCTTCTAATAATAGAGAGATCTACCTTATACAAAATGAGAGATTACAATATATAACATCATAAGAAAGACTTGGGTGCTTGTTTTCATGAAAATGACCCATGCTGAATTGAGTGAATTAAATATCTATGAAAGGGCCATGTTGGAATAGGTCATCGACCTTGACTTTGGCATTCTGAATCATCTCAAATGTCTCCTCCTAAGCATGGGTTGTCTAGTCTTCTTTATGATGCTTACATGGCTGTCTATTCACCTTTACTTAATGCAAAACAATAGGCTGCACTTTTGAATGTTTGCTCTTTCTAATGTCCACCTAGTGGACTATTCCACCTACAAGAATAACTCTTCTATAAATTTTTTGGACTTTATATAGTCATTCCCTCCTTCCTTGCCATGTTTTATCTCTTCTTGGAGATCTGAGCTCTCAGAGTTATCTTCTCACTTTCTGCTAACTTCTTCAACTCTTTTCTTGGTTGGTCACTGAGTTTGTTCTCATGTCTTTTGAAAATCAATGGTCATTCCATTACCCTAAATTTGACATATGTGGGGATGTCATCGGTTGCTTGAACCTCTTTAAACCTTGAACCTTGAACTCTTTTGGTTCAAAGGTTCAATGGTTCAATGGTTTAATAGTTCGTCGATTCAATGTTTTGTAAAGGGCCGCATTCACTTAGTTTTATTCTTTGGTTGAACCATTTATTTGAACCATTTAGTTGAACCTCTTTTTGGAATCTTCCACTTCATCTATTCACTTGAAGCTTTCATTGAAACTTTGAACTCTTTGAACCCATTGAACCTTTGAACCTTTTGAAGTTCAAGGTTCAATGATTCATTCTATTTCTTTGAATCCTTTGAAGCTTTGAAGTTTTTGGATCCTTTCATTCTTTAAGTCTGTCAAATCCTTCAAAGGTTCAATAATTCAAAGGTTCAATCTTAACTCTTCAAATCCTTCTTTTCTTTAAGTCTACTGAAGTCGTTGAACCTTTGAACTCGTTGAACCTTTGAACCTTACAGAGACAGGGTTCAATGGTTCAACGGTTCAAAGTGGTTCATTTTAATTGCTTGAATCCTACCATTAAGTCTTTTGATTGAACCTTAGTGTTGAACCATATTTAAAACACTTAGGAAATGCCTTAAGTGTTTTGAACTTCCCTTTAAGAAAGCCCACTTGTTGAACCTATGACTTTATTAGTTGAAAAGGTTTGAATATTTGAAAAAATTAACTACTTAGAAAATTTTGAAAGAAAGAAAGAGACCATTTTTTCTTGTAGGACCAAAATGATCAACATGTTGTCCATAAAAGCAAGTGACAGATTTTAGGAATGACAAGTTACTTATAAAATGGTGAGAGAATGGCTAAGGGTGACAGAGATGACCTCAACATAGATTGAATGTTGCCTACATATTCCCAAAATGGGACCACAAGTCATTGTAGTTCCACCTTATAATGGAGGAATCTGACTAGAGTAGTAGCAAATTCAAATAAAATAGGCAAATTTGGGAAGTGACATAGTATGGCATAGGCATAACAAGGTGGTACTTCAAGGCATGATAAATAAGTGTTTCCCCTAATTTGCCCACAAGTGGTTATAACTAGGAAACAACAACATAATTTAATGACACTAATTTGCCCATAGGCAGTTATAATTAGTAACATGATATTGAAATAATGATTTACCCAAATTTGGTTATAATCAAGCCCACATAGTAGAGAATGGAACAAGAAATGAAGGATAAAACTACCAAACCACTATCATACTACTCCAAAATATGGCCTCTATTTAAAATACTAAAACAACTACTAAAACTTGATCTAAATCTTTGTGCTAAAAGTGGTCATGCAACCAATGGAATGGAAAAAAAGTCAAATGGATAGGTAGGGAGGTTAAAAATAACTTGATTAATATAAAAGGTTTGGTAGGATGATATATTGTATAATGGTATAGCATAAATAAGAATGTCAGTATTATGGGCCTCATAGACAACACCTCAGGTCTCTCAAGCGAAGTAACACTTGAGATGTATAATGTTCATCAGCTCATCAATATCATCCCCATTTGGTGTAGCAAGCATGTATGCTCCAAAAAATAGTTTAAAATAATGATGAAATGACCTATCTAGTTAGGTTTGAACTTTCACTTGTGTTTATTCTTGATTTTGGTATTTTTCTGGTTTTCTTTAAGAACAAGATCAACAAACTCAAATTCTCTATGTTTAACACATCAGTTGTAGTGGCCACAGAGTCATTTATGGTATGCTTGAAGGTTATTTAATGTGGCTATGAATTTATCATCAAGTAACTCGAGTTCTTGCAAGTGAGCTACTCAATAGTCTTCATCAGCCAGAACATGGTTTAAATAGATACATAAAGAAGGTAACTCAAACTCAATGGGAAGAATGGCCTTAGTGCCATAAACAAGTGAGTATGGAGTGGCGCATATTGGAGTATGGTGATTGGTATGATATACCCAGAGGATGTATAATATTTTAAGGTGCCAATCATGGCCGATATCATTGAAAATCTATTTAAAGATGTTGATAATGGTTTTTTAGATGGTTCAACTTGGTTATTACCTTGTGGGTAATATGCCATGGAAAAATGTTGTTTAATTATGTACTTGACACATAAAAATTCAAAATATTTATTTTTGAATGATCCACCATTATTAGATATAATTTTAGAGGGGATGCCATAGCAAAAAATGAGATGGTTGAATATGAATTTGGAAATTTTATTTCTAGTCACATAAGTGAGGGGTATAACTTCAAACCACTTAGTGAAATAATAAGTGTAGGTAAGGAGATGTTTATGGCCGTGAGATGAGGTGGGGTTTATCTTCCCAATGAGATTGAGGCCTCTTGTAGAAAATGGCCATCGTTTAAGTATTTTTTTTAGAGTCTTAGCTTGGGCATGATTCAAATTGGCATGCCTTTGACATTTATCACACTTTTTCACATATGTAGTTGCATCTACATTCATCATGGGCCAATAGTACCTAATACACAAGATATTTTTGGATAAGATTACCCTTATTATGTGTGATCTATATACTCCTTCATGAACTTTCCATAACACTAATGTGGATTATGTCGAAAGTAACCAACAAAGCAGAATTCCATCAAAACTATGATGGTATAAGGTTGGTCTGATTATAGTATAAAATGAAACATGGTAGATAAAGGCTTTAGATTATTTATGAGATAAGCCTGGTAGATGGATTTGGTCATGAAGATGGGTGTATAGGTCTAAATACCATATAGAGCTAGGACCAATAATGTCACAAATCATTATGATGGTTAAAGGCTCATGTGTTGATGCTAATAGATTTTTAATGAGGAATTGATATTATTTCACCATATTTGTATGAAAAATTAGAGATCCAATGGTGGCCATGGCATCTATTATTTTGTTACTATCCCTTGGTATATGTTTGAGCTATATATTTAAGATCTACATTTTAAGAGTGTCTACCATGGCCTTATACTAAACTAGATTGTCATCCTTAGTCTGAAAATGATTTATAACCTGATTAATGATTACTGAGAATCGCCATAAACCTTGAGATGTTATATGCTCCATTGTACTACCTATCAAATCCCTACAATAAGTGCTTCATATTTGGCTATATTATTGGTACAAGGAAAGTTGATCTAGAATAAATTAGGGATTAGATCTCCTTGTGGAGTAATAAAAAAAGGCCTACACCTGATCCATGTGCTATGAATGATCCATAAAAATACAGCTTCTAGTGTTTCTCCTCAAGAGGTGTTTTAATGATGGTCATAATGGATTCATTCAATAATTTGAATGTGAGCAACTCTATATCTACAAAGGGTGATTCAACAAGATGATCTACAAGAACTTGCCCCTTGATGGCTTTCTAATTGACATATTCTATCTCAAATTCACTGAGAAGCATGATCCATTTGACCATGTAGCCTTGTAAAGATATTTTATATAGTAGATACCTGAGTGGATCTACTTTATAAATGACCATGGTCTTGTTGTTCAACATGTAATGTCATAGTTTCTAAGTTATGAAGACCATAGTTAAACAAACTTTTTCAATGAGCATATAATTGTGCTCATACTTGACTAGTGTACAACTTAGATATTACATGGCATGCTCTTTTCCATTATCATCATGTTGAGATAAAAGTGCCCCTAGGGTTTTATTTATAGTTGATAGGTATAGTAAAAATAGCTTTTTTGGCATTGGTGGCAATAAAACCATTGAATTTATGAGATAGTCCTTCAATTTTTAGAAAGATTTTTGGCATTCGTCATCCCAATGAAATTCTACTAATTTCTTAAAAAAGTGTGTGGATGGGTGGAAATTTTTGGCCAATTGAGATATGAAGCATTTGATGGATTGGATCTTTCCCTATAAACTATGGAGCTACTTCAAATTGGTTGGTGGTGGCATCTCTATTATGTCTCATACTTTGGTTGGGTCAACTTTAATTCCCCTACATGACATAATGAAGCCAAGTAGTTTTATTGAAGTAATTCAAAAAGCACACTTATTAGTATTGAGTCTAATCTTATATTCATGCAATCTCTCAAATATCTTCCTTAGTTCTACTAGATAATCAACCTTGGTCATTGATTTAGCTAGTATGTCATCGACATAGTCTTCAACAATGTCATGCATCATATCATGAAATATGATGGTCATGGCTCTTTAGTAAGTGGCACCTACATTTTTTGAGACCAAATAGCATAACTTGAAACAAAATATTCCCCATGAAGTGGTGAAAACTATTTTATGTTGGTATTTTGGTATGATTTAGATCTGATTGTAGCTTGAGAATCCATCCATCAGTAAAAGTATTTCATAACCCACTATGGAGTCAATAATCATGTTAGTGTTTAGTAAAATAGATTCATATTTGGGGTAGATTTTATTTGTCTCTAAAATTAGTGCATATTCTAATTCCTTTAGGCTTCTTTTTGACTAGCATAATATTCGAGATCCACTATAAGTATTTGATTAGTTGAATACATCTTACTTCCAAGAGTTTTTCTAACTCTTTCTTCACTAATATAATAATGTGAGGATACATCTCTCATAATTTTTTATTCATAGGTTTGGCATCAGGATGTACAATGAGGTGGTGTACAACTAGGGTAGGGTCCAAAATAGCATGTTAGAGTAAGCCCAGGTAAATATATCAATAAAATCCCTCAATAAGGCTATAAAGACTTCACATTACTCCTCAGTGAGGGATGCACCTAATTTGATATATTTTAAGTCATTTGGAGTCCCTATTTTAAATTTTGTCATGTCCTCTAAAATAAGGGTCAAATCATCTTCTAGAATGGTTTGTGAAGATTTAAACTAGCTTGTAACAATAGGGTCCTCTATTAGGACTGGCTCCTCGAGTTCTCCTAAGAATGATCAATAAGAATCCCCTAAGGGTAGGGATGGCCATGTGATCAATGCTATAGGAAAATCTTGGATGATTTGATCAAAAACCTACTATTCTTCAAAACTAAACTTGGATCCATAGGAAAATTCATCATTGGTGGTATCTTGAGTTATGTTTGAGGAAGGTTGAACACCCCTATCTAATAGTGCCTGAAATAGGTTTTCATCACTAGACTAGCCTTTCTCTTTAGTATTTCCCTGGTCCAAAAGCACCTTAAAGAGGTCTTCACTTTGGGATCTCAATGTTTTATTTTATTTTTTATGGCTAAGGGTGTTCACCCATTCTCCAAAATAGAGCTCAGGATCTAACTTGATTGAGAGCCCCTGTTTTTGGTCTCCCAATGGGACATTGTCCCTAAGGCCTAGAAAATCATAGAAGGCCTCTTCATTTTTAAACTCCATGATCAGCATTATTGATTCTTGTTGGTCCAGTCTATCAGTTAGAGATAATATAATGGAAGCAAATTATGGAAGATAATAGGTTGAAGGGTACAAATGGCATTAATATCAAACAAATTAGTATCAACTAGGTCAGTAAAATTGTTATGATCAGACTCTGCTTCGCTATCAACATCATCATCACTAGTCATTGGAATTGCAACATGAATATGGTACATGGGGTCACCCCCAAGCGGTTTAAATCCAAGACCATATGTTCCTTTATATCAAGTGGTAGAAACTGGCTCAAGCAAAACCTATTGATTAATCAACCCAAGGCCTCATCCTTCATAGGCATACTTCTCCATGATTTTTTTAAAAATAGGATTCTTGTCATTTAGATAACAGTTAGCTAGGTTGCCATTATACAATTAAGATTCATCACCTTCAAGCGATCCCTATTCTTGGCTAGAGGATGGTATGAATGTGACAGGTGTTGGAATATAATGGTGGGGGAACATGTAGGATAAGTCTCAGTTGTTAGTGTACTTGTACGTTGTTATAGTTCAATGATGAATTATCAATATAAGGTCCAAAATTAATAATCCCTACTTGATAGTATGCTTGTATGTAGTCCCAGGTCAAGGAAGGATCACTGGTATGGTTTGGTTGGTTGGGATTGATTAGCAATGGTCTTATTTGATTAATATTTAGTCTTGGATTGATGAAGATGGTGGAAACATGACCTCCCATAATATGGCCTACAACCTTTTTATAGTCTTGTGAAACTACATGGTAGGTTTGTTGGTTATTGGCATCATTTTGGCCTTGGTTCCATACATTCATTTGATATTGGTTTTAATACCAATTTTGTTGATTCTATCATAGCTATTGATATGATTGGTGTTGTTGTATTGGCCTTTGTTGCTAGTTATTATTTTGTAAAAAGGGGTTATAATATATACTATAGGTTTTATTAGATGTGAAAGCTCCATGATCCAATATAATCTCTCTAATTTCTAAAATATTCCCAATCAAATGTTTTATTTACACATAATGGCACAAATTATGTTCATTAACTTGATGATACTCATAAAATTAATTTTTTTGGTACCAATATGGATAGTCAATGCCTTTAGGATAGTGCTTCAAAATAGGCCTATTAATCAGATTAGTAGTGAAGAGATTATGAAACACATATTCAATGGGTTATCCAAGATTACTAAAGATGTAATGAGTGGTCACATTTTTACTTAAATGAGGGGTTTTCAAAGGCAATGGTTGTTACATTTGTTACATTGGTCTAGTCTATGGTGTTTATTATATTTATTGAAGAGGTTATTTATTTGGAGTAATTTGCATATGTGGCATAGGTTGATCAGATGGTGTTTGCACCATTTAGACATGTCGTGACTTGATTAATCTATTTACCACAAAATTATTTTTGTGATTTAACTACTTATGTTAGTCATAATTATTACCCTAGGTTTGTTGTGATGTTTGTACTTGGACTTAGTTCTTACATTATTTTGGTTTTGATTTTGTCTCTAATTTGACAAGTTAAGTTTAATAATCCCTTTGTTAATAAGGAAATTTTTGATCAAAAAATTTTTGTAATGTTTTATTTAAAAGTGTGTGTACACTATAGTTCTAGATGGTAAGATATCTCACTGTGTAAAGTTTCGGTAAACACAGCAGCTAGTTGATTGTCTAGTAGACTGTGGGTGAATCAATTAACAAGGGATCTCCATCATTATGGAACCATTGTTAAGAAGTAGATGCATGTTTAAGGTTTGGATTTGTCACTAAATAATACTTGTACACTATTGATTAGACATCATTTGTGATTGTAATGAAATTTTGGTCTGTGACTGAAGAGGTTTATTCATCACTACTTGGTGAGGTAGAACATTGGTTTCCACCTTGTTAAGGTGTTAATATTTTTTATCTCTATTATTTGGGTATGATAGATGGTGAATTTTATTGTGGAATGTTAGTCATCCCCTATTGTGGTGGAATAACATTTGTCACATTTTGTTGAGGCATGGCATTGGTTTTTGCTTAGATACTTAACCTTTGAGGTTGGGTGCTTGAAGAAGCAGTTGGTTGACGATTAGAGGTAGTTATCTATGGTAGGGAGGTAGAATTTCCTACCCCATAAATTTTTTAACCACTCATGGTGTTAACTAAAGACACATTTTTTTTGGGACTAGTTGTTTATGTGTTAACACCACTTTGGTCTGGATTGGATGATACTTGTGTGTTGCCCACTATGTTTAGCTCACTATTCTACATAGAAGTAAAAGATAATTATTCAATGGTGGGGAAATTAAACATGTATCCAACCAAATTAATTTTCAAATATTTATCTATAACTTTATTTTGTTGGCTAGTCTATTCAATTAATACTCTTGTTGAAGGATCTAACGCAATAAGAGGAGCTTTTGACATGGTCATGTTGTTGAAATTGCATGCTAAGTTTATATAAGTCTGGTATGCTATCTACATCTATATGAAGTGGTCCTCCATGAGTCCCTTTCTTGTGAAAATCATATAAAGGTCCTAATACAACATCGATGATATAGTATGAGGATTTCTAGAAGAGGCATGTTCAATGTTTTGATTATAAGGCATGTTGTAAGGCCCTCTTATTAGACTTGACAAGATTTCATGGGGAAAGTCTTCCATAAACATAGCCCCTACATCCTTAGATATGATTAAGACTTCATCCTTATTTGCAATTAATTTATGATCAAATAATTAAGGGTCATAGGCTAATGACATTATAACTTAGAAATGTTTTTGTTAGACTTGGTTTATAATTGAAGGTATGCTAGCTAGGTATTGTACTATTTTTTCTTGGTCCTACTTCAAGTATGGAGGCATGTCAACCAAATTATGGTCCAAAGGGTCTTAGCTTTGTTCCCCTAATTTAGTGTTGTAAGGTGGATAAGGATTCATCTCAAAAATGACATCGTCTCCATAGGGGTCTTGAATAAAGTCCTCTTATATGACCACATTACTATACCTTGGGTTGGACATGATGCCATTATGAGTATAGTGATATATGTTCAAATTGATGTTGAATGTTTCATGATAAAAAAGGGTTGGAGTTATACAAATTCTAAAAAATAATGTCTAGCAAATAAATAGGTTCAAACTTGATCTAACTTGATCAAAGGATGGAGTTGTATCTTCAAAAGGGATATGATAGGACTTGGTATAAAATAGTCTAACATCAAATGTATGACGTTAAATGTCTCACACATAAAAATTTTAAGTGGATTAACCCAAAAAAAATGCCAAACTCTAGGTTCAAAGTGTTCCAAATAGGTCTAATCTAGGAAAAATAAAGGTTGTTAGGTCTTTTGGCCAAATGTGGTGTCAAAAGCTAGGTTCAAACAAAGGTATGTGCTAGGACTTTTGGCCAAATATGGTGTCAAAATCTAGACTTCAAACAAAATGATGATTTAATCTAACAAACTTAAAACACTTTGGCATAGACAAGGCACTTGATTTTAGATATTAACTTGGTCAATTTGGTATGAGTCATAAAAAAAAGGCATCTGGAGATATATTATTTTCTCCCAAATAAAGACATAAACAAATATTTTCTGAATTTGGGTAAAGAATTAACCTAATTTACATGACCCAAATGAGAAATATCATTGTCTAATCCCCAATTAGACAAGGCATAAATAGAAATTAATCAATGTTTGAATTCAAACTTGTCAAGGTTAATTAAAAAATCAACTTTAGAAAACTAGACTTATTTAAACAAATAAAAATCTAACAAAATTGAAAAACATAACGAAACTAAACAAAGATCACAATGGCACACGTGGATTGGTTTTAAACATGAAACTTGGACGTAAAATAAGATGAGCATATGAAATAATTTGAGTAATGTAATAGTATTATCACCTCTAAAGATGTAAACAATGGTTGGTTTCAAGACCTAAATCACCAAAACTTGAAATGATTTGGTGAACATAGTGTTACATATTTCAATCAAGTGACACACATAATGTTTTTGATAAAAAAGACTAATATAAAGACAAGGTATCTAATATATGGCATAATGCCTCATAAAATAAAAGAGTAATGTGGATACAAGACTCATTTTTTATGTGGAAATCAAACAAAGTTTTAGACTCAAAGACCAATTAAGTAAAAAAGGAAAAATACCATATACAACTAAGTAAATCATCCTAAGCCCTAAAACTGATAAGGTTGCATCATATTGTTGAAATATATCTATATATGTGCTCTTGTGAGGATTTTACATGTTAATATAATGAATTAGTAGGGTTTCTACACCCCACTTCTTTGAAGATATTATAAGACAACATGAAACTTTGGGATACTCACCTTGCAACAATAATATGTCCACAAAAAGTGGGGTTTGTATAAAATATAAATTTTTTACCGTCTATATGGTCCTAAGTATGATTAACACTAGAGATGCCTCACATCAATTAATTTTATACCGATTAACTTACCATGCAATGATCTATTCCTTTACACAGTGTTGATGCTTCTAAATGTACCATAGGTACTCTTAGTGTTTAAAGAACACTTCTCATTTTAGAATTTGGAAAATTCATAGCATGAGTTATAGGTTTTGATAATCTGGTTGCCTATAGTGAAATAATAGCAGAGTAAGATAATTGTTCCACAATATTTGTATAATTTGGTGGTTAGGAGCCACCTTGGCCCATTCCTTGTGAATCTTTGTTAATGTTTAGTGAGTTATGCTCCTATTTTAAGATATAGACTAATATAAATAGATATTTATAATGTGGCTAAAACTAAAGTGATATTGGTGTAAAAAGGGGGTAAATAGAAGGGTAGAGCATAAAATAAATGAGTGATTGCTAATTTTAGTCTTGAATATTATGAGAAAGTATCAATGCTAATTGGATATGCATTTAAAAAATATATAATGCAACATAGCTTAAGCTCAAATCTCCTTATATATCAAGCAAACTTCAAGGGAAAGTGTTAAAGAATCAAAAGTAAGAACCAAGTCTACTTTAAGGATTTACTACTATAATCAAATAGCAATTGCACATCTAAATATAGAGCAAAATGAAAATGAAGTAAGACCTAAGATATTTCAAATAATCTAGCATAAGCACAAATCATAAACCCTATGATTAAATAATGCTACTCAAAATTCAAAGACACCATTCAGATTCAAGACCTCTACTAAGAATTTAGAGAAAAAAAACTATATTCACAATTAACACATCAAAATGGACAATCCTTGCAGAATTCCTTGATCTTATTAATTTCTTCAAGTATACCAAATTTGCTCAAAAATATCTTCCTCTTTATAATAGTAATGCATGCCTTTATAGGAAGATCATGTAGTATACCGGTCAGTTACAAAATATAGGTGTACAAAGATAAGGATAGATGTCTTTACAAGTTCTAAAATACATGTGTTTTTCCCAATTATATTGACCTAGAGGCCAATATGCTAAAAAACTAGCATATGCCTTTACAATGGGATATTCTACTTTAAATTGTTACAAAATGTTACAAAATAGAATATGCTCAATTTGAGGGTGGGGCCCCTAGCTATCACTTCTAGAGGATGCTCATTGCTCTCTCATGCTATTAACCAATTAGGTCTAGGTCCACAATAGGCTTCATGATTCTTCTTCTTGATCCACCAAGTCATCAAATTCTTTGTCATTTCTATCCATGGCCTCTTTGATAGTCTTGGCTTCATTTTTTCTTTCCCCTACATTGAGTATCATGTTCAAGACTTTGCTATTGTCACCCCCAAATTTGCCTTGGATTTTTCCTTTAATTTCTTAGGTTACCAAAGTAGCCCTATTCTTGAATTTATCATTACTAATGATCCCAAGGAAATTAGGTTGTGTGGGATATATAAACATGGTCCCAAGAAGTTGTTTAATTCTTGTAATTAGTTCTTTATCTTATTTTAGGACCGTTTACATACCATTATGACATGATCTCAAACATTAAACTTTGTCCATAAAAATTCCGAAAATTATGCTCAAATGCTCCAAACTGATGATCTTAAAGTTTGGGATCTACTTCATTGCTTGAATGTTAAGGAGTTGAGCTATTTTATCCTCAAAGGCATGCCACTAGGTGACTAAATAATTGGCTAGTTCACATTGCCCTTCTAATTCACTTTGCCTTAATTTCATTGACTTAAGTGCTTCAAACATGTCATAAAATGACTTGTCAAGTAACTTGATTATTATATCTAGGACTGATAAAATTTCCTAGTTTTCTAAGTTTTCCTTTTTTCTCTCCAAATTTTGGATCCTTTGTTTCATACCTTAGACTCCTACTTTAGCTTGTGTTGAATGGGCTTCAATTAGACCTTCATTTCTTCCTCATGAATTGTAACTTCACCAAGATGTTGGATACCCATGGGGGTTAATACTACAAATGGTTTCACCTTCTAAAAGATGAATTCTTCTATTCCAACCATGGATATCCTAATGTTAATTCTTTCCAATCTAGTTATTTTAGGGTTGAAATGGATAGTAGTGACTGGTTCCCTAAATTTGGGAGGTTCTGGAAGCTCCACACTTGAGCTAGTAGATTCTCTTAGATCATCTATCTTCTTTCCTTTTGGACCTTCAATATCCACAATTATTCTTTCTTATTACTCATTCACTACATCCCTTATCCAAGGCTTCATATCATATTTTATTTGAACATCAATAACCTTCATCATGGCCCAAGAGTGATAAAGAGAGGAGATATTTTACAACATCCCATATATAAACCAGTTAGAAATGACTGGTCTATGGATTGGGAACTTATCACCAAATAGATTTACTTCACTAGTGGGATGAGTGTAGGTAAACCTAGGTCTCTTCTTTGGTCCCATAGGGACTAGTGCTAGTTCTAATTTTGTCTTCTCATGGGATGTTATTGGGACCATCTCTTTTCCTATGTCTTCCTTGGGAACCTCTTCCCTATCAGAGTCATAAGCCTCTATAATTTCCTTGAGGACACCCCCAAGTGTCTCTTTTGGTTCTAGGGATATCATGTTTATGTATTGGATTGGGGAAGATGGTCTTTGGGGTAGTTTTAAAGGTGGGTAGCCTTCCCTAGGTCTCTTTTCTATCTTTACTTCTCTAACCTTCTCCTTCCCTTTGCCTTGTTCACCCTAAACTTACTCAACCTGTTGTTGGGGATATGTCTACTCTATTTGAGGTTGCTCATGGGCTATTCCAAATGGCCCAAGTAGTAAATGGTATTACAAAAGGTTCATTTTCTATGTTTCCCTAAATGGCTTATTGTCCTTGACCAACATGTGTTCAAGTTTAATGTTATGATCCTAGATCCTAGCCAATACCTATTCATAGTTCTTAGGCCTAATATATATGGTGTCATGAACACCAAGTTGATGTGCATATTCTAGTTTTGAGATCTTATTGTACCTTAGATGGTTCCCAAATATGTTTTTTAGATCCCACATTTGGAGTTCATCTAGTTGGAAGCCAAATGAATCCCTATGTGTGGACATAACCTCTACCTACTTTTGGTCTTTTATTATAGTTCTCCTAATATTCAAGGGGAAGGGGTGGAGTAGACCATTTATTTTCTCCTTGAAAGTCTTATCAATGCCATGGATGAGTTGGGAAGCAATTGTTTCTCTATGTTTTTGCTTTTTACATTCAAAAGAAGAAACTAAGCTTAAAGGTCAGGGGTTTGTATGTTACCCGAATTAGGTTGCGCACCGTATCCAGACATTATAGGAGCTCCTCTTTGGTTGTGGAGGAAGACACCTATAGATAAGAATAAGACTTAAACAAAGAGAATGTTAGATAAAGATAAGGTGGACTGCCAAGCAACACGCTCGGTCCCGAAAGCGTAAAGACTTCCTTAAGGGATGACAGTCCACTTTTTGATAAAAAGAGTGTTGTATAAAATGAAATGGTGAAAGACTAAGAAAGAGAAATAAAGATAATGCATACCTATTCTCTGTAGTCAGCCTGTCATAGTTTCTGATGTCGGTAGTCCTATTGGCATTAGTTGGTCAATATGCCGATGTCGGTTATGTTACTGATGTTGGTAGGGGCAGTGGGCCTTGGACGGGTTTTAGGTTATGTCTGTGGTCGATAGAGGAGTCTAGGAGTTTAAGGGTCTGTGCATGGTTACAAGATAGTTAATAGGGTTTGAGAGGGGGCAAAGGTCATGGATAGGTGTAAAAAGAGGATAAGAATATAAGGAAGGATTTTCAGCCTTTGTACGTAGGAAGTCAGGTCTGATTGATAGTATTTAGAAATAGTAAATAGAAACTAATTACTGATGTATTCTAAATTATTGAAATGAAATAGAAGAATACTTAGCTTTATTAGAAGAACCAAGGGTGTTAGAATGTGTATTCTTGTTGTGGTTGATGTCAAAGCCCTCGTGTAATGTTTTAGTCCAATTTGGAGTCACTTGTGCAGAGTTTCTGTAGCCAAGTGAGCGTTAGTCAAAGTCTGATGCTTGGTCTCAAAGTGTGCACGTCTTGATCTCTAAGAGTCTGGGAGGAAGAATTCAGGATCTAAGTAGGAGAGTGAGAGAAGATCTGGGAAGAAGGTTAGAACCTAGTTTAAGTAAACCAACGTCAGTGATCCCACTAGCGTCAGCCAACAGTTGACCGATGTCGGTAGCTAGAGAATGGGTAAAAGGGCTATTTTTATCCCTTTACCTGTTTTCCATCTGCCAAGTGCATTTGCCATTGGAGCACGATTGAAGGATAGGGTTATTAGGCATGAGTGTTGGTTAGGTGGTTGGAATGGATCTTAGGTAGTTATGATATGAAGGACTTAGTCATAAGATGACTCAAAGGGTAGGAAATGGTCTTAGGGTGATGTGTCTAAGGTGAGGTGTCCAAGGTGAGGTGTCAAGGTGATGTCATTAATTTAAAATAAATAGTTTATTTTAAATTAATACAGTGTGTAAGGGACCAAGGGGAGTCGACATAATTTTGGTGTCTACATTTGCCCCTTTTTGTCTTATTGGTTGTTCTTGACGAACTACAAGACAAAAATAGATGTTGTTGGTTGCCTTAGGTATGGGATGAGGTATTCCCCCTCAAAGCAGGAATCGAGAGAAGGCAATCTGAAATTAGTTGCCGATTTGATAGGCAGTGGATGGGTATGGTGAAGTTGGAGTGTGAACGTTGCAATAGTTGAGATTGTGTGTATACCACTTCATGTGATAGGTAGGTCAAATTGTCATAGACAAGGTCAAGGAGTGCTAAAATCAAAGTAACCAGTCCCTAGCATTTAGTCATAGCTGATTGGGTTAAGTGATCAAAGCTATAGCTCTAATGGTCAAGGAGAACTAAAATCAAACTAACCAAGCCCCAGGTTATTAGTCCTAGTTGATTGGGTTAGATCGATCAAAGCAATATCTCCAAGGGTTGTCATGTTCCAAGTATCTTGGCTAGGAAGTGCTCCTAGAAAACATGAAAATGTCATAAATATTGGAGATCAACTTGGTCACGATCTGATAATAGGTGTGAGGGTCGTAATGTGGGGTGCGTATAATTTGATAACTATTTGTGAGGTAGCATATATTCAATCAAAACAACCAAGGCAGAGTTGTCTCAAAAGTGGTTGTGGTCTAAGGAAATAGTCATGATCTCCAAGATCGTTGGTTGGGTTGGGTTGAGATATAAGTGATCTCAAGTGTTTGTTTGTTTTGGTCAGGGAGATATATGTGATCTCCAATGTGCCCCATGAGAAGTTGAAGGTGACTTCTACAATGTCAGGGCTAGTTGTGTGGTCATGATTTTGGACTAGGTTGTTTGGTCATGGTTTTGGACTAGGTTAAGTCATGGTTAAAGGTTATATGGTTTGTCCATCAGGTAGACAAACAAACGAATGGCTGACATCATTAAGGAGATGAATGAGCGAATGACTGAGCTAACCTCAAAAAACTATGTGTCAACTGAGTGCTACCTACATAGCCCCTATTTTAAGGGCCTCAGGTCAATTTAGTTCTCCCCAAAAGCGAAAAAGAGGGTAGGTCTTGGATTGGGTTTTGACTAGGTTAGGTCATGGTTAAAGGTTATATGGTTTGTCCATCAGGTAGATGAATGAATAAATGGTCGAGCTAACCTCAGAAGACCCCATGTCAACTAAGTGCTACCTACATAGCCCCTTTTTTAAGGGCCTCAAGCCAATGTAGTTCTCCCCAAAAGGGAAGAAGAGTTAAAGAGGTTGATAGTTGGTTTGGTTATGTTTGAAATGATGAGTGCATGATGATGTTACAGCCTTTTCCATATTATGTGATGGTGTATTCTATAACATTGGTGATGTGGCTTTTCATCCCTAGCAATTTTCCATATTAGTGATGGTGTATGCTAAGAATGAAATGAATAATGATGTTATAGCCTTTTCCATATTATGTGATGGTGTATTCTATAACATTGGTTATATGGTTTTTCATCCCTAGCAATTTTCCATATTAGTGATGGTGTATGCCAAAAATGAAGTGAATAATGATGTTATAGCCTTTTCCATATTGTGTGATGGTGTATTCTATAGCATTGGTTATATGGTTTTTCATCCCTACCAATTTTCCATATTAGTGATGGTGTATGCCAAAAATGAAATGAATAATGATGTTATAGCCTTTTCCATATTGTGTGATGGTGTATTCTATAACATTGGTTATATGGTTTTTCATCCCTGGCAATTTTCCATATTAGTGATGGTGTATGCCAAAAATGAAATGAGATTATTTATGCTTTAGCAGGTTTTCATATTGTTGATGGTATGTGCTTGACATAAATTGTGTTTGGTTGTTAGTTTCCATGTGTATTGTTTTCCATAGAAACTAATGTGAATGGGGTATGATAATTTATATAACACAAATCGATATTTGCATTAAATAAATCATGATGTTATGTTAGAGGTTTGAAAAATGTTTTGGTTTGGTTTGGGTTGGGTTGGTTTGGGTTGATTGTATGTGATGAAGGTGTGTAAGAAGTGAAAGGTGCATTTCTCTTTCATTGACAAGGACCATAACAATAGCATAGATAGGGTTATTGCAAACAAAATCCCTATTCATGCATTACGTCATTGACCATTGATTTGTGTTAGAGAAGTACTCGAATCACTTGACATTAAGTGAGCTCAAAATCCCTTGAGTATGTTGGGTTAATAGATGTGATTATGTGATATGTGAGGATAGAGTAACCCTTTTTAGTAAGGATAACTTTGCCCCTTTTATAGGTGACCCTGAGAATGACTATAGACAAGTCCATGACTTAATAGTTTGTCAGTCATTTTTTTTGGTAGACTGATTAATGTAGGAAGTCTACTTGCGGATGTTGTTTTGTGTTGTGGTCATATGAAGCTGATCGATATGAGAAGCTTTTGAAAGGGTGCTATTTGTAGCAAAATTTGGGCATAGCTATCCTTCGAAGGAATGGTCTATAATCTGATTTGTATGTTTGGATGTCTGTGAATAGCTATCCTTCAAGGGAGCAGTCTAATAATTATAGTATTTATGCAGATGTCCTTTGAGGGAGTAGTCTACATTTATAGTTTATGACCTTTTATTAGGCATCCCAATTTTATGTTTGTTTTTGACTAAATTTTTAGTCATGGACTAGACTATAGAGGTTTAGAGGTTTCCCTTTTATTAGGACAAAGCATTACTGTAAAAAGGGTTAACTAATGTTTGTAGGGAAAAAGGGTTAATGGAATAGGGATGAGGATGATGGGGGTTGCTCAAGGGATGAGCTTAAGTTAAATGTTAAGTGAATGATTACTTGATTAATAGTAGAATGGTCACAGATGCAAGGCATTAAGGGGCTCAGGTTCTGGTCAGCCTTTGAGAGAAGACAAACGATAAGTCCCTAATCCATACTTGTGCATTATTATGTAAGGTCTGAGCCAATTAGGAGCAAACTTTCCTCATTTGCTTCTTTCTCTATTGGTCACATGTTGGTTTTCTTTAAGGATGAGATCTCTAATTTTTAAATCTCACTCTTTCATATGTTTGGTTATAGACATGTTTTGGTTGATGTTGGACATGAAGTTGGTTGATGCTTGGTTAAGGTCATGATAGTCAGTACAAAGTCGAATTCCCCTAGTTGCTTTTGTGATAGGGACAATGTTTGACACCCATTGCAAATAATCAATGGGTTGGATAAATGAGATGGAGAGAAGACATTGAAGCTCCTCTTTGATAAGGAGTGCGATGCGAGGATGCATCCTGTGAAGATTTTTCTTGATAGGCTTAGTTTAAGAGGGTGAGATCCTGATCTTCCAGGTTGTAGTCTAGAATCTCAAAATCACTAAAGGTGATGGAGGCAACGGTGGGTAATGATTTGACTAGAGCAACTAATGGTTGGGGGTCTTCAGGTTGGACCTCCACTACCTATAAAGCTTTGATTAAGGCTTGGTGATATTGTGGAGAGCTCTATATTAGGTCATACAAAGACATTTTCATAGGGGTTTTGTGAAGTTGTTTCACCATGGAGTAACGAATTGGTTTCGAAGATGTTGGTTGAGATGTGCCCAAGATAGAAATCTTGGGTTTTGGTGGTGGAGAAGGCTTGATGAATGGATATGTCCAAGGAATAGAAACTTTCACTTTTCCTTTATCTTTTAGGGTTTGTGACCTAGTGGCCACATTGATAGTGTTGATTGCAAATAAAGGGGGAGAAGGTGGTAGGGGGACCATAGTTTGATGATAGGATCCCGATGAAGGTGAGGAGGTTTGAGAGACATGGTATGGTGTCAGTGGTTTGTTGAAAGGGTGGTCAAGATGATCCTTAATGAAAAGGTGTCTTTTTTCATGTGTTGGTGAATGACAACCTTAAGAGTGCAACAATGCTCAGTGTCATGCCCAGGTGTGTGATGATACGCACAAATTTGAGTGTCATCAAACCAAGATGGTTTTGGTCTGAGAGGTTGGAATGGTTTAAGAGGTGGGAGACTGATGCTAGAAGACTGTAACAATTGGTGTAATAGTAAAGCATAGGAACCCATTAATGGGTTTGCACGTTTTGTTGCAGTAGGGATTGACAACTTTTGTTTAGGAGTTGTAAGAGTTTTTCATACCATATTTTTGTTTGGTAGTGTGACCACACGCATAGATGGCACTTTCATGGTGAGAGGTGTCAAATTTTTTGGAGGAAATATATGTTTGATGGGTAAAGGGAGTAATGGAGGTGATTTGTTTTTGCTAGGTGTTAGAGTTGGGAGCACTTCTATTAAGGTGGAAGGGTGTGGGCCCAAAATAGAGGGCAATGGTGAAGGTGGGGGAGGAGTTCTCCGATGTGGTTTAGTAGCTTTCTTTGGTATGGTGTGAGGACCACTACTATGTGAGGCAAGGTTCAAGTCTACCTTCACTTGAGTGAGGTTTGATATAGGGCAAACACTGATAGATTTAACTTGTTTCGACATGGTGGATGCCTATGAGGATTTAGGTTCATATGTGGGCAATTGAGCTTTTGACAATTTAGAAGTGGAAGCCCAATCCTTGTCAGAGACTTTGGGGTGATTTGTCATGAAAGGGTTGGTAGTCAAAGTGGGATGTGTAAGATAAGGAGCCTTACGTCACTCCCATAGCACCTCATGTTTTAGGTTCTTAAAATGGAGAAATCCTATGTTTTTTGCCAATCGAGAAAATGGTTTAGGTGACGTCACGTGAGGATTTACAATTGGTCTTTTGGAGGATTTAGGTAATTATGAGAGCAAAAACATGTTGGATGCAATGATCTCAGGCCAAAGGCAAGAGAAAACTGTTACCAGATCTTCCTCAGCCAAAGTGGGTGAAGTGACAAGTTATTTTGGTGGAGAAAGGATTGGAGAATGTGGCTCATCAAGAGGATAGAGTGCAGGGATGATCATGGCTTCCACGTGTGGTCGAGGAGCAGGAAAGGTATGATCCTCCATTGGTAATAGGAAGGATGTGGGGGGTTCTAGTGTCGTTGGTACCATCAAAGCATCCTTCAATATGGGAGAGGTCAAAGTAGACTCTCTTTCGTGTGAAAGGGGGCTAGATGGAGGACTATCCTCCATCAGTGGAGGCAAAATAAGAGAGGAAGGCTCCTCTAAAGGGTGAAGTAGAGGGATGATGGCCCCTTCTACATGAGGGTGTGGGGTATGAATGGTAACTTCTTCCAATGGTAGAAGAAGAGGAAAGGTAGGGGCAAGAGGAACATGTAATACGGGTTCCTCACGAGGTAATATGGATTCCTCACAAGGTAAAAGAATAGGTGGAGGAGGTGTTTGCTATCGTGGGGGTGATATGGGTAAAATAGGCTCTTCTACTCATGGTGGAGGAATAGGTTGACTAACCTCTTCAGACTATGGGAGAGGTTGGTCAGGAATGAAAGGAGAAACCATGTTGACTGTGCATATATTATGCTCTTGGGGGTCATCGACCATGATCAAAACATTATTTTAACTTGGGGGATGGTTAGGGAATGGTTTCCTAAAGGTATCCACATTTTGGTTAGCTAGTGCATTTGGGTTATCCAAAACAAGATCCCCTTTTTCTAACATGTCCTCGATAATGTTTTTGAAGGTTTTGCAATTATCGGTGTCATGACCTTTGATGCGATGATAATTACAAAAGTCATTTTCCCTATACCATGTAGGGATGGCTTTTGAGGGGTCAAATTGAGGTGGTCAGATTTGAGGGAGGTTGAGGACCCCCTACTTCACAAATTTATCCAACACGAAAGCGTATGATTCTCCAATTAGAGTATAATGATGTTGTATGTATCGTTGTTGGAATTGTTTTGTGATGCTTTGTGATGTGGAGGGGTCAGAGTGGATAGTTGTGGTAGAAGATGATGATCTAAGTACCATAGCATTTGCTGATCCCTTGGACTTGGAGTGGGAAGAAGAAGATTTGGAAGTAGGGTCATTGGATTTTGCATTAGTATTTTTACTATGCAATTTGGCCTTATCTTCTTCAACTGTGAAGAGTTTAAGCTTTCAGGCCATGATGAAAGCTTCATCGAATGTGTGGAATGTTTGAACTTGCAAAGTGGATGAGATGTGCTTCACACATGCTCTTGAAAAGAGCTCAATGAGCTCAGGTTGAGGTAATGAAAAGGAGAGTTGGTTGATCAAACCTCTCCAACAGGCAATGAAGTTAGCTATTGACTCATCATCAAATTGTCTAATAGAATATAGGTCTGTGATGGAGACCTTTTTAGTGATGTTGATTAAGAAGTGGTCAAGAAATAGTTGAGCTAGTTAAGTGAAGGTAAAGAGAGAGTGACTGGTAATAGAACTATACCAATCAAGGGTAACACCAAAAAGTGACATGGGAAATGTGTGAAGCAATAACGCATCATTGTGTGTTATAAGGTAGCAAGCATGTCTAAATGCTCATAAATGTTGTTATGAGTCCTCTTTACTTTGAAAATGAGTAAATTTTGGGAGTTCCCATTGGTTAGGGTATGGTTTAATAGGCACCAAAGGGTGAATGGGTTCATTATAGATTTGTTCATATGAAAGAACACTGCTTGAACCAAAAATGGATGTCTCAAGGTTGGACATCTTATCCATCAGCATCTTGATTAGATCGGCTGATGGATTGGCATGAGGGGCACCCCTTAGGTTGTAAGGTACCTGAAAGGCATTGGGAGGGGTGTATGACATACTAGGTTGTGTTTGTATAGGTGCAACATATTGGTAGTTCGTCATGGACACTGATGTTGAGGCCAAGGGGGCTTGTGCCATGAAGCTAGAGGGCACAACTTGACTAGGTGCCACCAAGGGTGGTTGACTGGTAGCGACACTAGTAATAGGATAGGTAGTCACTCTTATATTTATGGGTGTAAGAGTGGGTGGGATAGACACAAGCAAGTTTTGAAAAGGTGTTGAGCTTGTTTGAATTGTTTGTGGTTAAGGGGGTATAGAAACCCCGATGGAGGTAGGTCCAAAAATAGAAGGGGAGGCCAAATCTTGAACACTGGCCAGGGTTGGGTTACTAGTCGAGGCTATAGCCTGAGTGACCATAGGTTGAGTAATGGAGGTTGTTGATATTGTCATTGTTTCAATTAAGGAAGTTGGCATCCCATAAGGATCTCACATATTGGCTTCTTGTGAGATAGTGTTGGAGAGCCTTGATGTTGAGGTCAGGGAATATCTCAAAATCTTGATCCCCTATGGGAACAATAGGAGGTTGATTTGGGGTTGGTTGGATAGGAGTACGCTCAGTGTCTGAAGTATATCCCATTTGGTGACTTGGTGTGAAGGGCGAAGATGGAAGTGGTTGTTGCCTTGCGTGGTCAACAAGAGTTTTGGCTTGACTACGTGTCAAAACCATTCAATATGAAATCGATTCAGGTTTCAAAAATTGTATGTTTCAATTTTAGAAAACCCAAAATGTGTGTTTAACAGCAAAAAAGTTGGGTTTTAAGCTTGCTATTTTGGAAAGAAAATTTGTTGACAGTGACCGACGTCAGTGGAAAAACCAATGTCAGTGAAGATATGTTGCTGATGTCGGTGGAAAAATTGATGTCGGTGAAATAAGTTGCCAATGTTGGTGGAAAAACTGATGTCAGTGTCTGTGTTTTCTAGAAGCTCAAAAAATTGAAAGTTTTTAGAATAAAGGAGAAATTCTGAGTTATTTTTGGACTTAGAATGATGCGACCTTACCAGCTTAAAAAACTAGATAAGAATAGCAAAATAGATGATGGCAAGCAACCTCTAAACATTAAATTCCTAAGAATAACTTTTAGAGTCATGGTGGCTTATGCCTTAGAAGAATGTGTTTGGGAATTGGGCTTTTAGAATGGGTCCTAAAGAGGAAGTCTATGGTTGGTTTCAGATTATGTTTTGGTGCTCAAAAATCTATGTTAGGTTTAGTATGTGGCCTAGTGCTGGGGCTTGCTCCCTTCACTTTATGAACCCAGAGCTGAGCTGGGCTGCTTAGCCAATATATACTTTGCCTATAGTTTATACTCTGTCAGAGAACAGAGTGGGTCCTCCTCTTGGTGGTGAAATCCAAGTAGGATTGCTAGGAAGGGTAAGGTATCCTCTAGGTGATGAAATCCTAGATGGGCTTGTCTCAGGTATGTTTAGGTGTTTAATTTGATGTGAATGTAGTTAGGTTGTGTAACATATGTGCACTATGATTTATTCATAATGTGGTTCAATTACTAAGTGAGAGGGCTAAATATGCATTCAAACAGGAATGAAATGCAATAGTTTTTTTAACCCAAATTAAAATGTTTTTTTAGATGCAAACAAGTGGGGAAAAGGTTAAGAGCATGAATTTTCACTACTCTAAGATGCAGGGCAAAAGTGACAAGAAAAAGAAAGATGTTCTTTTTTAACTTGTGCTAATGGTTTCTTTTCGAAATAAAGAAATAGAAGAAGGATGCAAGAAGAAATTTTTTTCCTAATGCATCTATATGAAAGTTTGTTTTTAGAAAAATGAACCCAAGGAAAACTCCAGGGTCCCATCGAGCGTGCCATAATTTTCTCTATGTTTTCGCTTTTTACATTCAGAAGAAGAAACTAAGGTTAAAGGTCAGGGGTTTGTACATTACCCAGATTAAGTTACGCACCGTATCTAGACATTGTAGGAGCTCCTCTTTGGTTATGGAGGAAGACATTTATAGATAAGAATAAGACTCAAACAAAGAGAATGTTAGATAAAGATAAGGTGGACTGCCAAGTAACATGCTCGGTCCCAGAAGCGTAAAGACTTCCTTAAGGGATGACAGTCCACTTTTTGATAAAAAGAGTGTTGTATAAAATGAAATGGTGAAAGACTAAGAAAGAGAAATAAAGATAACGCATACTTATTCTCTGTAGTTAGCCTATCATAGTTGCTAACATCGATAATCTTGCTAGTGTTGGTTGGTCAATATGCCGACATTAGTTATGTTACCGAGTTGGTAGGGGCAGAGGGCCTTGGATGGCTTTCAGGTTATGTCTATGGTTGACAGAGGAGTCTGGGAGTTTAAGGGTATGTGCAGGGTTGCAAGACAGTGAATAGGGTCTGAGAGGGGGTAAAGGTCAGGGATAGGTGTAAAAAGAGGATAAGAATAAAAGGAAGGCTTTTCAGCCTTTCTACGTAGGAAGTCAGATCTGGTTGATAGTATTTAGAAATAGTAAATAGAAACTAATTACTAATGTATTCTAAATTACTAAAATGAAATAAAAGAATACTTAGCTCTGTTAGAAGAACCAAGGGTGTTAGAACATGTATTCCTATTGTGGCTAATGTCAAATCCCTCGTGTAATGTTCTAATCCAATCTGGAGTCACTTGTGCAGAGTTTCTTTAGCTAGGTGAGCGTTAGTCAAAGTTAGATGCTTGGTCTCAGAGTGTGCGTGTCTTGATCTCTAAGATTCTGGGAGGAAGAATTTGGGATCCGAATAAGAGAGTGAGAGAAGATTTGAGAAGAAGGTTAGAACCTGTTTAAGTAAACCGACGTTACTGATCCCACTGGTGTCAGCTGATAGTTGATCAACGTCAGTGGATAGAGAATGGGTAAAAGGGTTATTTTTAGCCCTTTGCCCATTCTCCATTTGCCAAGTGCATTTGTCATTGGAGAACGGTCAAAGGACAGGGTTATTAGGCATGAGTGTTGGTTAGGTAGTTGGAATGGGTCTTAGGTAGTTATGATATGAAGGACTTAGTCATAGGGTGACTCATAGGGTAGGAAATGGTCTTAGGGTGATGTGTCCAAGGTGAGGTATCCAAGGTGAGGTGTCGAGGTGATGTCATTAATTTAAAATAAATAGTTTATTTTAAATTAATAAGGTGTGTAAGGAACCAAGGGGAGTTGACACAATTTTGGTGTCTACAGCAATTTCCTACTTTTCAAGATTATTTGGAACATATATTGGTAGTCTATAAGGTTGGGTCATGATTCCTTCTATCATGATGACTATGTGATTAGGATAATACCATATGTCCCATATCATTTCAACCTATCTCTTGATAAGGGGGTGGATCCTAGGCATAGGAATGCTTCTGATGGACTCCATTATAACAGTATAAATACAGTCACAAATAAAATACATGTGATTCCTATACTTGAAGATATGTAACTTGGAATAGTAATGTGAGATGGTTGTCTTGCTTTTTGTGGACCAGTTCCTAATTCTACAGAAAGTGGTTGAGGCTAGAATGACATCAAGTATGTATGATCTAAAACTCAAAAGTTTTGGTTGAAAAATATTTCAAGAACACAAAAATAACATAGTAACAATGAATTCTCTGAGAAGAGATGTTTTGTTACTCAAGATCGCAATACAGCTATATGTTTATCTCTAGGAAGAGATGTTTGATTTCCATTTCAGATTACATCTTCATTTATACACATTTTGAAAGTAGGGGGGAGGATTTTTAATGTCATAAATATCATGATAGATTAAGTGGTTTGACTTCCATGATTTAAAACATTACAAAATACAAGGAATTACTATTTTTAGATTGCACCACTAAAATTAAAATTTGGGGCACTTCCATTGGGTTTTAAGGGTTTAAAATCCATTAATATAAGATAAATTACATCTCACCATGTTCTCCTCATTCTTATATTTCCAATGGTTTAAATGACAAGTCAATTGGAGGTATGGTGCAAAAGTTATGGCTCCTAGAAGTTCTATCATCAATTGGGGTGGACCCATCACCCGAATTATCACCTGAATTGTTGCCTAGATCATTCCTCCCTCCTTGAGAAGGAATGGTCCCCATTACATCAATGTTACTCATAATGTGTGGTAGTTGTGTCTTGATTTGATTCTCTATGAGCCACTCACCTTAGTGGCTAGGTTGGCCCCTTTTGACCACCCAATAAAGCGGAACAGAACATCCTCTTGTTGTCTTCATCTAGGTTTCACAATCTGATCCTCCTCCACTAGAGAAAAACTTTGTGGATCAAGATCATCAATGTCTAGTTTTTATGCTATGACTAAAGTATCCAATAGAGGTGGATGATATGGTTTGAGGAGCTCAATGTTAAATATTGGATGTAAACCAAGGTAGGCTGGTAGGTTCAACTCAAAAGCATTTTGTCCAAATTTTCTAGTAATGGTGTAGGGACCATATCTCAGAGGCCAAATTTTTCTATGTGGGCCTACAAGTCATTCATTCTAAAGCCAAAAGCAAACCTTGTCACCCATAGAAAAATGGTGTGCAATCCTATGTTTGTCATGGCATTGCTTATACTTCTAATTTATCTTCTCCAAGATGTCATGAACTTACTATTGGATGTGTTGCATTTGTTTAATGAAATTTGTTTCTTTTTCTACTCATATCTTCCATGAGGTGTGTATTCCATGATGGAGAATGGAATATATATATATATATATATATATATATATATATATATATATATATATATATATATATATATATATCAATTGGTGCCATGGGTTAGAACCTAAAGCCTACTTGGAATGGATTGTACTTGGTTGAGTTGTGTAGGGCCCGATTGTATCTATGTTGTATGAAAAGAAGCCCCTCATCTTATGTGCATATATGTTTGGAGTGATACATCTGAATCATGTGAAAATTCAAGTAGTTCACCACCTCTATTTGACCATCAGTTTGTGGATGGAAGGCTATGGAATTCATCAGCTTAGTATCCATCATCTTCCATAGAGTGGACCAAAAGATGCTTAGGAACCCGATGTCTTGATTTGAGACAATGGACTTGGGGAGACTAAAATAGAGCCATACATGACTAGAATATAGTTGAGCATTTATTCAATAGATATATTTTTCTTACAAGCAATCATGATAGCCATTTTTGAAAAATGATCAATTACAACAAAAATACAGTCCTTGCCATGTTTTGAAGTGGGTAAACCTGAGAGAAAATCCATTGAGATAGATTCCCAAGGTCTGGTTAGTTCTAGTGATGGCATGTATAATCCTTGTTTCTTATTTTTTGGCTTGCCTATTACACATGGGGTGAAAGATTTGAGATACCTTTCCACATCCTTTCACATATGGGGCTAGTAGAAGTGTTTCTAAATAATAGCCAATGTCTTTTCTACACCAAAGTATCCAGCTTTCCTATTGAAATGTGCTTCCCATATCATATTTTATTAATTTATAGTTGGAACACAGATGTGCCCCATATGATAGAGGACATTATCTTGTAAATATAAATCAAGGACATGTTTACCTTTTTGAATCACCTAATATGTATCAACAAAGGTAGGATCTGCTTCATACATAGCACCCTAAGTGGTAGTCTCATGTCTGCATAGGTCAATAAATATTGTGAGTGCAGTAATTGGTGGGTGGCTTAGACAATCTACAACTATATTTGATCTCCCCTTTTTATTTTTGATTATCATATGGAATTGTTTAATATATTTGGCCCACTTTTGGTGCCTCTCATTTCATAGTTTGCTTTGTGTCTAGATGAATTTCAATGGTATTTGGTCAGTGTGGATAACTACTTCTTTTCCCAAGATGTAGTGTTTCCATTGTTTATAGGCTTGCATAATGGCATAGAGCTCCTTATCATATGTCAGATATTTTTTTTCTATATTAGTGAAAGTTTCACTATGATATGCAATATCATGGCCATTTTGCATGATGACAGCTCCTATAGCATATTTAGATGCATTTGTCATCAACTGAAAAGGTTGATGCAAATATAACAAGGTAAGAACAGGGCCTGAGTAGAGTCTATTATTAAAATTCTTGAATGCACTTTATTATATTTCACCCCACTAAAATGTAGATTTATATCTTCCTTTAGTCACTTGGGTTAGTGACTAAGCAACATGTGAAAATCTAAAAACAAACTTGCAAAATAAATTTGCAAGACCCAAGAAGCTGTGAAGTTCTATGAGGGTCTTTGGTGTATGCCATTCTTGAATAACCTAAATCTTTTTTGGATCAACATAGAACTCTTCCTCATTCCCAACATACCTGAGGTACTAAATTGTTGTCATCCTGAATGTGCATTTGTCAAGATTTACATATAACTTGTGCTCTCAAAGAGTTTGAAGCACCTTACGAATTGTTGCAGATGTTCTTCACATGTTCTACTATAGATGAATATGTCATCCAAGTAGAAAACCATGAATGAGCTGGTGAAGGGTTATACGATGTCATCCATCATCCTCATAAAGGTTGCAAGTGCATTAGTTAAGCCAAAAGGCATAACCAACCATTCGAAGAGCCCCTCCTTAGATTTGAATTCAATCTTCCAAAAATTAGTGGTATTGATGGAAAGATGGTGATAGCCAGATTTGAGATCAATTTTGGTGAATATCTTTGCACCATGGAGTTGGTCCATCAGCTCATCAATCCTAGGGAGAGGGTAACAATTCTTCACAGTGATTTTATTTAGGGCTTGATAATCAATGCAAAGCCTCTATGTTCAATATTTCTTTGGTGCTAGGACAATTGGGCTACCATAGGGTGAAGATCTTGGCCTAATGTGACCCTTTTGGATCAATTCTTGAATCTATCTCTTTATCTCATCATTCCCTAAAACTGATCTATGATAAATAAGACTGTTAGGAAAAGTTGATCTTGGGATCAAATTGATAGAATGTTTTACCTCATAATGTAGTAGAACTCATGTGGGTGACTTGAATAAGTCATCATATTATCCTATGATTTGTCCCATCTAATTCTATTATTGTGTTGATTTTGTAGTCAGGATTGCAACATCAGCCTTCTTAGATTTATGTGGTTTGACCACCATGATAATGAATTGCTTTGTCTTTCCCACCAATCTCTTGCATTGCTTGGCATTGATCAGGGAGATAGATATGGGAGGTGGTACCTCTGGTACCCTATAGTGTTATGTGCCAAGAGTGAGGTTGATTATTCAATAACATGATTCATAGATGCCATGTCGATCATACATGAATGACTGACCAAGGAGTACATCACAAACATCTAGATTGACCACATCACACAAGACTTCATCTTGGAAAGGTTTTATTGCATATGAAAGAAGACACTGATGGGTTACACGGAGGTATCTCCTTAGGCTCAACCATCTAATACTATATGGCTTTGGGTGAGGGTTGATGGATAGATTTAGACTTTTCACAACTTTAGCAGAGATTAAATTCTTTTGACTCCCAATATCAAGAATGAAATGTAGAGGCTTACCTTTTACCCATAATTTGGAGTGAAATAATCTTTCCTTGTCATCTAGCCTTTCCTCATGGGTATGTGATGAAGTGAATATGGTATCAAGCTCAACATCTATAATATCTTCTTCTTCCTCTTCAACTGTAGGTTATGTATGAGATAGAGTAGTAGATGTTGAGTATTGTGACTCAGAAAGTAGTGACTTGATGGCTTAACATTCTTCTTTAGAGTGAGTTCTATTTTTGTGGTAATCACACCATTTTACAACCTTCCCCTTATAGGGTTTATTATCTTGAAACTCCTTTTACTTCCAATTTTGGCCTCATTTTTGACCATCCTTGTCACTTTTCCATTTTAAAGGTTGACTCTTTGTATTCTTTCTACCATACTTCTACTCAATCTTCGCTATGAACTTGTATGTCTCACTGAGGGTTTCCAAATTAAAGAGTTCCATTTCCCCTCATATGTACCATTGTATTCAACCACAACATTTGAGAGTATTATATTTCTCACTTTCTTGGATGCCCAATCTTGTGGACAAAGATTGAAAAATGTCTGTGTAATCTTGAACATATTGGTCCTTACCTTGGTGAAGTTATTGCCACTGTATGTACAAATCATCATATGCTCCAATGGGATAGAATTTTCCCTTACCACTTCCATGAAATCATCCTAGGTAGGTTCTACCTCAAGGCTAATGTCATCTATAATGAACCTCTTTTTGTACACTTCCCACCAATTTTTCATGAGTAATGATGCTTTCAAAAGAGCAAAAGTGATCTTTTCTCCATCGATAAATTTATTTATAGAGACATAGGAAGATAATTGATCCAACCAATTTTATACTACATCAACATTGATTTTGCCTTCAAATGTAGGAATGTCAAAATTCACCTAAACCTTGAAGGGTGTTGGGGCACTGAAATGACATTCCATGGATGAGGAGCCAGGAAGTGCAGATGAGGAGCTATAATTTCCCATCAAGAGTTATTAGAGAATTTAGGCAAATTTTTGCAACATTTTTACTTATTTACATTGGAGGGATTCATTCACCAATTCATTGAAAGGATCAGATGTTTTGGTGTCATCCACCATTTGAAGTCATTTGGAGTGAATATGTGGATAGTTTGGAAGCTCTATTGTTTTCCACCCAAGCTTCTTGTAGCCTGACCTCATCCTTGGGATCATACACTCTCAAGACAAACCACTCTGAAACCACTAATTTCAAACTTATAAGTTTTGGTTGAAAAATATTTCAATAACACAAAAATAGCATAGTAATAATGAATTCTCTAAGAAGAGATGTTTTATTACTCAAGATCGCAATATAATTATATGCTTATCTCTAGGAAGAGATGTCTGATTTCCATTTCAGATTACATGTTCATTCATACACATTTTTAAAGTAGGGAGAGGATGTGGAAGGTCACCAATATTGAGGGAGATTAATTGGTTTTACTTACATGATTTAAAACAATATATGATTTGAGGAGTTACTATTTTTAGAAACTTACTATTTTTAGACTGCACTACTAAAATTGAAATTTGGGGCACTTCCATCAGGTTTTTGGAGGTAAAAATACATCAAGTTAATATCCATTCCATTTCACCACATTCTCCTCATTATTATATTTTTTATAGTTCAAATGATGAGTCAATTAGAGCTATGATGCAAAAGTTATGGCTCCCAGAAGTTCTGTCACCAATTGGGGTGGACCCGTCACCCAAATTGTCACCTGAATTATTACCTGAATGAATGTATGACATCATAAATAATTTATTTAAGGTCTTTATTTTCATGGAATTAAATTTCTTGGTTAATAAAATACTGATTAAGTCTCCAATTGGAGGGGTAAGTTTTTATTCTATCATGAAGTGTACATATGGGACCCAGATCTTATTCACATAAGTAGTTGAAGGGGAACTAAAGGCTTAGTTCAATAGGGTCATTATTACCCTAATTCCTTATCTAAAATTGATGGTAGGGATTTTTCCATCAAGGATTCTAAATATGTGAGGTCTTTGGTGGAGTTAAGGTCTCAGGATAGTGTCCAAGTCATGGTTATTGGTCCACTCTTTAATTTTGGAAAGCTCCACATGGGGGAGAGGGAGCTTGTAGTGCTTCTCAAAATCAATAGGGGAAATTTAGGCTACCCCTTTCAAGTTCCCTTTTCTAATGATCCATTCATTATCTATTTTGTAATCAACAAATATGGGGACAAGGATGTCAATACAATGTAATACCTATGGTTTTATTATTGCATGATGAAGGCCCACCACTTGGACAACAACTAGGTCGTATTGTTGCTTACTTATAGTGGCATTCCTTTGTTCCTCCTATGAAATGGGTTACAACTCCTCTATCATGAAGATGATCTTAGACTAATTCCTAATTCCCTTGATGTTTAATACTATAAGGTCTAATTCTATATCCTTGAATATCTGGCCCTCATTATCTATTGTTAAATAAATCTTAGTATTTTCCTTCAATTATTGCTTGCTAGTTGCCATGGTCTCTATCCTTACTAATTATTCATGCTGGATTGTAGACAATCTTTGTGAAATCTCTCTTGTGCTCATAGACATAATTAAGTTATCCTTTGGCTGAATTGTAACAAATTGATTCTATTTGGGTAACTTTTATACAAGATTTAGTGTTTCAGAGCTTTAATGGTGGAAGATATCTAGGCTTTAGCTTATACATGTCCTAGATTTTATTTGGACCTTTGCCTTTATATCTTTATGTTTTTAATCCCACAAGATCTTGAGTTTTGTCCTTTTTCTACTTCTGTGTTACTTATGTGGTATCAGTCTAGACCTTTCACAAATGTCATTTAAACACTAGCCATTGGTATTCAAAAATTCCTTCTTCATTTCACACTGTAGGACCAAAACCCTAGATTAGCATGAGCCATTGATCATAATCTAAGGCTTTGGATGGGATTGGGTCTTTCCACTATGACCTTGTGGTCATGACACTTAGTGATTTACATGCCTTCCCCTTCCTCCAAATATTTTTGTTAATCACTCATCAAACATGTATTGGCTATGTGGTGAGCTTACAAGCCTTTGAAAAGTCATTGGCACCCTTGGACCATTAGATCAAATCCAATGATGGGGCACAAACTATTGATCTACAAACAATGCCTAAATGTTAATTTAGTCCATTATTAAAGTCATGATTTAGGCTTAAGTTCTTTAGGATAAGGTTTGTTTCATGTTTATTAAGCACAAAATAAACTTTAGGTTAAGTAACTTACACCTACATTTCCTAATTTGTAATGAAGGAGCGAGGGTCCAAATAATCTAGGCCACCACATATGAAAACCTTTGGTTGGCTTATACTCCGTGTGATAAGGGCTTCCATTTTTAACATAAGACTTAGCATAAGCTCATAGTTTAAGGTTCATGATTATTTTAAACAAAATGCCATGAATACCCTTCCATATGAATTTAGACTAAGTATTTAGATTATAAGACCATTTCCATATTTTTTAGGTTGAAGGCTCCAATTGTTGAGCATCTTTGAGAATTTATTTTAGATTATGGAGCCATTTTAGAGTTAAAATAGGATTTTGGAGTGTCACTTGAACACTAAGAAATATTTTCATTGGGTTAAAATTGACGGTCTCGTAGACGTCAAATACACCCTCATGCGTGTCAATTGATAGTCACGTGAATGTCAAATTTAAACCAGTGAAATTTCAATTTTGATAGGCTTTAATTTGATGGTCATGTACGCATAAATTTTATCTTTTCAAACATTTGAATGATAGTCACGTGAAATTTAATTTTAATTCACTAAAACTTTCATCTTAATGGTCTTTAAAGTTGATGATCGCATAGACATCAAATGCATCTTTTCAGACATTTGAATGATGGTTGCATGAACATCAATTTTATGTTGATTTAAATATTTATTTTTAAGTGTGAGGATGCCACTTGGAATTTTTGTGGGGCTTCCTAGGGTCTCAGTGTTAATTCACCTCATTGGATCAAATTCTATGATAAAATGACAGCTATAGGATCTTGATCAAGGGACTTACTATTAATTGGTAGTCATATCAGGTGGTCCCCTTTCCTTTTAATCCTCAAATTCAATGGTGCCATGTGTCCATCTTTTGGGATTATTGTATCCTTTTGACTTTTCAATTATGCTTTGCTCCATCCGATCGAGTCCCAGTGAGTAAGTGTGGATCTTCAAATCACCAAATATGTATGTTATTTAAGTCAAAGTTTGGGTTATCCTCGCTCTATTGGATCAAATGACATGATAAAGTGATTACCATATGATCCTACAAGGTGTAAGGAATTTAATGTTAGGATCGTGGAGACAATAAAAACTTAGTCTTAAGGCATTTAAGACTAAGGTCATGATTGTATTAATGAATATGTTAGAGCCTTATTATTAAAACCTTAGGCTAAGATTGGAAATATTGAAAGGGACCTTACATGACAACATTAATTAGGCCATAAAGAACTTTAGAAAAGGGGAAATAACAAAGGGGATCTTGTTTCCTGGATAAGTTTTGTTAAAAAAACATGATTAAGCCTAGAATATGCATTTTATACTTAAGTCCATAAATGAATTTTAAAATGGTTCCCACCAATTTGGTTCCCACCTTCATTCAAATTTTAATTGAGGGTTTTCTAGGGTTTTGGAATACTAAATTATTGGGGACACATGCCATGGAACTAGCAGATAAAAGCTAAATGAACCTCATTAGCACTTTTAGTCCAAATTAAAGTAAATCAAAAACACATAAGCCTTCCTTTTATCAAATTGGATGAACTAATTCTAAAATAATACCTTGACATGCTAAAATTTCCATGTTTTATTCTGAGGGTTTCTTAAGGGTTCCATTTCAAAAAAATTGGGTATGTTGGTCCCAACAAATGGCAAATCACAGGGGGACACATAGTAATGTGTTATAACTTTGAGACTCTTATTAGGCAAATAATTAGGTCATCCACTTTATTTGATTGATATCATCATGGAGACCATATCTTATTTGAAACAAACTTTGCACTTGTGGTTTTAAGGTCAAATACCAAGACATATCTAGACTATGTGTGTGCTTTGATTCCACTTACTATTTGCCATGGGGTACAAGAAACAACTTCTAGGTTTCATGCCCTCAATCACTTACACTAACTTATAGTATGCTAAAATGTTCATTATTAACCATGTTTTTAACTTAGGGAAGTCTTAAACATTACTATGTTGCCAGCCAGGAGTTCATAACCCCGATAAAGGTGACTTTGGCTCCACTCATAGCCTTGCTCCACTACCATCCAAATATCCATAGCCCCAATGGAGGTTATCAAAATCACCTTTATTTGAAAGATTTTGATTTTACATTGTATCCTATTTTTGTATTTTCTTAGATCTTTATACTTTCAGTGAGGTTGGGATCTAGGATAACCAGGTTTTAGGATTTGGTCAAGTACTTGATCTTTTGTAAATCACCTATGGTTGCAACCCTTTTCCTAGGCAAGGATGTTAATTAATGCTAGTTTTGGGTATACCTTGATAATTTGAGTTTTCATCCCATAAGTACAAGTCTTCTTAAAACCAATTTGAGGTCAAGACAATGGATAGGGTATAATGAAGTGATTGGCCTTTCCATTGGTCTTTACCAATTTTTCTATGATATAACACTATGCTTTATGTTTCAGCACCATGGTCATCTTATGCATGGGGTCCATACTTTCATTTTTGAATTGGGGGCATGTTTTCAAGCAAATTTCATAACTTTTGAGGTCAAGATTGTCCCTAGGGACTTATTGGAATCAAGGAACCAAGCAATAATAAAGAAACACATAATAAAAAGTAGGAAATAAAGACAACTAAAGAAAATGAATAAATATATACATGCCCATTCATAAACAACGAATAAAAAGGAAATAAAATGGAAATAAACTAACTATGCTACCTATACTAATCTAATCATCTTACAGTTTACTCCATGAAGACTCTAGGAGAAGCAATATAGAACTAGTGTTTTAGGTATTACCCATTGGTGGCAAATGTAAACTCTAATCCCTATAAGTCTTTGAGCTTGAATGTGTTTTTCCCCACTATTTCTTTAATCTAATATGGGCCAATCCACCAAGGTGTGAATTTTCCATGTTTGCCCTTAGGCTCAGATGCTTTGTCCTAGAGAAGAACCATGTTTCCTTGTCTAAACACCTTGATTTTAGACCTTTTATCAAGCCATCTCTTAACTTTGGTTTGATGCCTACTAGAATTAGTAAAGGCTTTCTCTCTTGCATCTTCCATCTGAATTATATCCAACAATCTAGAATTGGCTAGTTCTTGGCTCTCCTCCATGTATTATTTCATAAATGTGTATATGGGCAACATGAGAGTGATAGGAAAGATGGGCTCCTATCCATATACCAAAAGAAATGGTGAGGCTCTTAAGGCTTGCTTGATTCTTATCCTATTAGCCCAAAATTAAAATTTAAGGAGCTTGTGCCAAGTCTTGGGCTTGTCTTTGGTAGACTTCTTGATTGCCCTCATTAGGTTCTTATTTATTGACTTAGAGACTTCATTCCCTTGGGGATAATGGTTGGATGAAACCTTGAGAGTGATGCCATTATCATAAGCCCATTTGACCATCTTTATGGATGTGAATGTAGACCCATTGTCACACACTAGAGATACTAGAGTTCCAAACCTGGTACAAATGTTTTCTTCTAGGAAGTTGATCACTTTTTTAGTTCTGCATTATTTGGTGGTTACAGCTTTGGTCCACCTTGTATAATAGTCTATAGAATTAAGGACATATTTGTGACCCTTAGATGATTTTGGGTTGATTACACCAATAAATTCAACCCCCACTGAGCAAAAGGTTTGTTAATCATGATTGGTTGTAGATGCATTATTGCCTTTGGCTCCTTAGTGCTAAAGATCTAAAATGAATGGCATTCCCTCACATGTTTGTGGGCATCTTTAAAAATTATTGGTTAATAATATCTAGATCTAAGAATCTTATAGGTCATGGTCTTCCTAGATGGATGTTGACTGCCTAGATTTTCATGAGAGGTACTCATGATTTGGGTGGCTTCTTCTTGAGAGACACACCTTAGGTAAATTACTTCAAAATTCCTCCTATATAAAGATCCCATTCTTGATCAAGTAGTGGGATGCCTTTAAGTTTAGGGCCCTCTTTTACTCCTTGGATAGACCTATATGAAAAGTATTATTAATTAAAAAATGTATGATTGAATCATAACACTCATTAGCTTGAAAGTTTTGTTAATCTACTTGTATAATACTTAGTCTAGGGTTAGTATTAGCAATAATCTCGATCAAACCCTGGCACCTTACCAGTTTTTTTATTTTCATCTCTAGGTCATGTTCCTATAAGACTGACATCCACTTTTCTCTACATTCTCCCAATTCATTCTTGCTTAACATAAGTTTAGTGGCAGGGTCAGGTAAGATAACATGCACCTTATTTCTAAGGATGTAATGCTTGAATTTCTTAACTATGTCGACTAATGCATATGCATGTTTATCAATTAATGAGTAATTTAACTCAATATTCTTGAAATTAATGCTCATAAAAGTAATTTGGTGGTCACACCCTTCAATTTTTTGAGTTAACACTACATGCATAACGTGGTCACACCCTTCAATTTTTTGAGTTAACACTACATGCATAACGTGGTCAAATGCAAAGGAATAGAGGTAGAAATATCTTGAAAAATCAAGACTTGTAAGGACTCAAGCTTGATTGATGGCCTTCTTGATATTATTGAATGCCTTTCTAGAATCTTCATTCCATGTGAGTTTGGCATCCTTCTTTATCATGTCATTCGGTGGTTTGACTATATCTACAAAACTAGAAATAAACTTTCTTACAAAATTAATTTTACCAAAGAATGACTTTATCTCTTTTTTCCTATTTGGAGGTTTTATTCTAGATATGTCCTCTATTATTTCAAGATCTATACATATCCCATCCTTGGTTATAACATGACCCAATAATTTTCCTTTAGTCACACACAAGATACTCTTCTTAGGGTTCAAGGAAAGGCCATACCTTCTACAAATTTTAAAAACTTGTTGTAAATGCATGAAGTTATCTTCCCTATTTTTATAAAAAAGGGTTAGATCATCCATATAGATAATGATGAATTTACCTATCAGGCCTTGAAAGGCATGGTCCATAACTCTTTGGAAGGTGGTTCCTGCATTGATTAGTCCAAGGGGAATTCTTTTGTAAGTGAAGGTACCCCACTTTGTGGTGAAAATTGTCTTCATCCTACCCTCTCTATCAACTAATACTTGGTTGTAACCTAAAAAATATCAAGAAAAGACATCATAGCTCATCCTAAAATAACTTGAATTACTTGGTCTAGGGAAGGAAGGGGATAGCTATCCTTCTTTGATTCTTTGTTCAAGTTTTTGAAGTCTATACAAAGTCTAATCTCACCATTCTTCTTCCTAAATGGCATAAAATTATCCATCAAAATAGAGTGTCTAATGGGAAAGACTATCCTAGCATCTAGAAGTCTCTTAACCTCTTTAAAGATCATCGATTCTAAGATAGGGTTCATAAGACTTTGTTTCTACTTGAATGGTTTGAAACTCTCCTTAAGGGGTATAGTATGTGTGATGACCCTTGGATCAAATATATTTAAGTCATCATAGGACCATGCTATGACACATCAGTATTAGGCAAGGAAGTCCTTAGCTTTCTTATTCTTGATGTTTAAACAGGCCTTCCCAACATTTACTAGTTAGGGCTGATCATGAAGGCTAAGATAAAAAGCATTATAATCCTTCCCATTTACCTTGGGAACCTTAGAATCCTTAACAAGTATGTCTTGATCAAAAATTATTTATAAAGAAATCATCCATTTGGGAATTTTATTGTCATTCAAATGAATGACCTTGACATCAAATTTATCCTCCCTAGATGCATTTTCATTAGCTTCATCAATAATGTTAGTATTAAATGCTCTATAATTGGTTATAAAATCTAATATCTACTGATCATCATTGAAAACTTGAAAGTGATTAATATTTTTAGGCAATGAAGGATAAGGGATTAGCTCAATGCTAAAATTAGGAAAATCTTGGTTGGGCATAAGGTTGGTGATAATAGATGCTAACTCATCAATAGTTTTATTTTATTCTCTTGGGATGGAAATGATGCTAAAGGCATTAGAATATTATATCAACTCCCATACCCTGATCTTATATCTTTTTAAGTATGAATGTTTATATTGGTATTTTATCCTTACCTAGTTGACCACTAGTTCTTAATCTCTATAAATTACCAGTTCTTTGACTTTATTTTTTATGGAAAACTATAAGCCTAAGACACAGGCTTCATAATCAACAATATTGTTAGTACAAGGGAATTTGAGCCTATACAAAGCATGATACTCTTTATTAGTAGGATCGATCAAGACAACAACAACCCATGATCAGAACTCTACTTAGCACCATCAAAATGCAATTTCTACAATCTAGGAACAACATGAGCATTCTTGGGATCACATACCTTGTCAGTCTCTAGGGTGAAGACCCATAAGTTTAAGTCAATTATGTTGACTCTCTCACTTATAAAATTGTTCTCAGTTATCATGTGCTTCATTCTTTGTTATCTCTCAACCCTGATTTGGTTGGGGACCGCCTTCCAAGGTAGCCATAGATGTGAGTAGTCTATGGGCATGTAACCATTTAGAGCCTTGGTCCATTCCATACTCAATAAGATTCCATAAATTTCAGGTATTTCAATCACTTACATATCAATGAATTATTGCACTCTAGGCTTTGAAGCTAGTTGCGTATGAACATTTAATAATTCTCTCACAACCTTGACTCTAGATTTGTCTAATTTGGTGATAGCACTATCAAAATTTATAGGTGTTAAATGAAGCTTCTTGCATATACCTATAGGCATGATATTAGTATATGTTCATTAATCTAATAATCAATTATGCTAGTTCTTACCAAACATCTTGATATTGAGTAAGAAAGGAGGAGACTCATCTTTGGCTTTATACACAGTCACGTTGGCATGATCAATCTTGGGTAGATTATTGTGGTTCTTTGACAAGGATTCCAACAAGAGGTCCCTCTGATCTATAATCTGTATGAGTTCATTCAATGTGATATTAGCCTTTATCTTCTTCATGTCCTCAACTATACTATATCTAGTTTTACTAGAAGAACTAGGGATCTCAATATTGGTTTTAGAAGTACTCCATTTTGGTGGCTTTGGATTGTTGTTTGAAGAGGTATTAGAAGGAGTTCCAAAATTATTTAGAGGTATTGATGTAGTTAAAGGCTAACTCTACTCTCTATTTATCAAGGGGTAGATCTTCTTTAATAAAAAATGAAAGGCTTGGACCTCTTCAAGGATCTCATCAAGTTCATATTCCTCTTGAAAGGGGAAGTCCTAAGTGTTGACCATGAAGGCTTGCTACGATAGCTTAGATCCAAAGAAACCTACACCACCTTCTTTGTTAGGTACCACTTCAAGTGTATCAAAATCCTCTTGAAAAGCCTCAAAGGCTTTGAAAAATTCTATACAATCAATTTCCCCTTGCTTAGCTATGTAATGTACCCTATAATAGTCAAGTAATGAAATATCAAAAATATTAATGTCCATATTCTTATTATTATAAGATGGTTCATTAGCCTTATTATTGTGAAAAACATCATTTTTAAATCTATTTCTTGGCATATTAAACCTTTGAAATGAGAAATTCCTACCAAAGTGCTTTTCAGTATTACCTACTTGTTTTTGCAATTAAAGGAAATCAGTGCTTAATTTTTGAACCATTTTCAAGATAGACACATTCTCATTTTTTGGATTTTTAGAATTATACACCTAGTTTTTGTTAGCACATGTAGATGGTAGTAAATCTCATTGATCACCAACATTAAAAAACATTTAGCAGGATGACTCATGAGCCCTAGATTTTTATTAGAGGCCACATGACTTGAGGGCAATTGATTCAAGTTTGGAAGTTGGTTTAAGGCTAGGAGATTTTGGTTATTATTGGGGAATAAGTTTATCATAGGCACATGTGGTTTCACATTTGGGACCAAGAAATCCATTTACCCATGGGGCTGCATTTGATCATTAATGGTCACTGATTCAGAGTAGGCCTAGGCCAATGAAGCTATATCTAGGATGGAACTTTTGAAGAATACTGAGGTCACAGGATCCACTGTATCTTTATAGATTTATAAATCTTAAACATCAGGGTTGTAAGGCTCTATGGTGCTACTATACATCTTTTGAAATCTAGCATTAAATGACTTGATAGGCTCATTAGTATCCCTTTTAATAATGGTGAATTGATGGTGAATAACACAAGGACTAAAAATATTACCAAATTGATCAATGAACACATTATTTAAATCATTCCAACTTGTAATGTAATTATCAATCAAGTTTAAAAACCACTCATAATCTACATATTTAAGAGTTAAAGGAAATAGCCTACATGCTACATCTTCATGTACAATATTGAGTAGCCTTAAGGCAACTTTAAAAGATTTTATGTGTTCCTTATTAGTTACTATTTTGGTTGGACTAAATGTAGGTAGATATTTCTTAGGGTTCCTTGGAAGATCATGAACTACCATTGGTACATTAATTGAAGAATCCCTCAACCATGCCATACCTAGATGAAGGTCAGAGGCACATGCACCTCGAAGATGTGAAGTTGGAAGGGACTTGGATCTCCTACATTTACCTTTATCATGTTTGGCTCTTTTGTGTACCTTGATTTCAAGTAAAGGCTCTCTAGTTAATGAGTGTGATATTGTTCTAATATTGGGTAATTTTAGCTTGAAATTTGAAGATCCTGCCTAAAATATGATGTGTCAAGTTAAATTTTATGAAGAATAAGAGTTATACCCATACATTGAGCTTATTTTGTAATGGTGGTATGAAAAATTGTAAAGGACATTGATATTTGATTGAATTAGCTCAAAGATGCACCCAACTACATAATTATAGTCTATCTTTTCAAGTCTAAGACTAAAGGAACTTATATCTATGAAAGATATGCCCACCTTTGATCAAAATGAACCCTTCTAATGTCATATATTATGGATTTTCAAAGTTAAATCTAAATTTACCAAAAGCAAGCATCAATTCCCAAAGAAATTTAAAGGAAACATAAAGGGGTATGGGAAATAATAAATATCAATGATCTTTATACTTTTAAGCAAATAATTCACTCAAAAACCAAAGATATACTAATCTTTAGATGAAACAGACTAAGATCATTAAAGATTCAAAGAATTCGGCCCTCTTTGTAGCCCTAGTAGGAGTTGTCTTGTTGATGATTCTAAATGTACCAAAGGTGATCTTAGTGTTTCAAGAACACTTCTCATTTTAGAATTTGCAAAATTCAGAGCATGATTTATAGGTTTTGACAATCTAGTTGCCTATGGTGAAATAATAATAGAGTAAGATAACTGTTCCACAATATTTGTATAATTTGGTGGTTGGGAGCCACCTTGGTCCATTATTTGTGAATATTTTTTAATTTTTAGTTATTTATGCTCCTATTTTAAGATATAGACTAATCTAAATGGATATTTATAATGTATCTAAAACTAAAGTGGTATTGGTGTAAAAAAGGGGCAAATATAAGGGTAGAGAAGAAAATAAATGAGTGATTGCTAATTTTAGTCCTAAACATTATGAAAACGTATCAATGCTAATTGGATATGCATTTAAAAAATATATAATGAAACATAGATTAAGCTCAAATCTCACTATATATCAAGAAAACTTCAAGGGAAATTGTTTAAGAATCACAAGTAAGAACCAAGTCTACTTTAAGGATTTACTACTATAATCAAATAGCAATTGTACATTTGAATATAGATAAAAATCAAAATGAAGTAGGACCTAATATATTTCAACTAATATAGCATAAGCACAAATCATAAACCCTATGATTAAAGAATGCTAATCATAATTCAAATACACCATTTAAATTTAAGACCTCTACTAGTAATTGAGAGAAAAAAACTATATTAGTAATTAACACATCAAAATAGACAATCCTTGCAAAATTATTTGATCTTATTAATTTCTTAAAGTATACCAAATTTTATCAAAAATATCTCCCTATCTATAATGTTAATACATGCCTTTATAGGAAGATCATGCAATATACCAATAAATTATAAAATATAGGTGTATAAAGATAAGGATAGATGTCCTTACAAATTCTAAAATACATGTGCTCTTCCTAATTATATTGACCTAAAGGCCAATATGCTAACAAACTAGCATATACCTTTACAATGGGATATTCTACTTCAAAATGTTACAAAATAGAATATGCTCAATTTGAGGGTGGGGCACTTGGCTATTACTACTAGAGGATGCTCATTGCTCTCTCATGTTGTTAATCAATTAGGTCTAGGTCCACAATAGGCTTCATGATCTAATCTTCTTTTTGATCCACCAAATATTCAAATTATTTATCATTCCTATCCATGGCCTCTTTGATACTCTTGGATTCATTTATTTTTTCCCCTGCATTGAGTATCATGCCCAATACTTTATTGTTGTCATGACCAGATTTGCCTTGGCTTTTTCCTCTAATTTCTTGGGTTACCAAAGTAGCCCTATGCTTGAATTTCTCCTCACTAATGGTCCCAAGTGCATTAAGTTGTTCAAGATCTATAAGCATGGTCCTAAGAAGTTGTTCAATTCTTGTAATTAGTTCCTTATCTTATTTTAGGACCCTTTCCATACCATTATTCCATGCACTCAAACTCTGAACTTTGTCAATCACAATTCCTAGAATTTTGCTCAAATGCCCCAAACTGATGGTCTTGAAGTTTGGGATCTACTTCATTGATAAAATTTTGAGGATTTGAGTTATTTTATCCTCAGAGGCCTACCACTAGGTGACTAAACTCTTGGCTAGTTCACATTGCCCTTCTAATGCACTTTACCTTTATTTCATTGACTTAAGTGCCTAAAACATGTCATAAAATGACTTGTCAAGCAACTTAAATATTATATTTGATACTGATAAAATTGCCTACTTTTATAATTTTTCCTTTTCTTTATCCAAATTATGGATCCTTTGTTTCATAACTTAGACTCCTGTGGTGAAATAGCAGTAAAGTAAGATAACTGCTCCACAATATTTGTATAATTGGTGGTTGGGAGCCTCCTTGGCCCATTCTTTGTGAATCTTTTTTAATTCTTAGTGATTTATGCTCCTATTTTAAGCTATAGACTAATCTAAATGGATATTTACAATGTAGCTAAAACTAAAGTGATCTTGGTGTAAAAATGGGGCAAATAGAAGGGTAGAGCAAAAAAGAAATGAGCGATTGGTAATTTTAGTCCTAAAAATTATGATAAAGTATTAATGGTAATTGGATATGTATTTAAAAAATATATAATTCAACATATATTAAGCTCAATTCTCACTATATATTAGATAAATTTCAAAGGACAATGTTTTAGAATCACAAGAACTAGGTATACTTTAAGGATTAACTACTATAATCAAATAGAAATTGTACATCTGAATACAAAGAAAAATGAAAATTAAGCAAGCCCTAAGATATTTCAACTAAGCTAGCATAAGTACAACTTAAAAACCCTATGATTAAATAATTTTACTCATAATTTAAAGACACCATTCACATTCAAGACCTCTCCTAGCAATTGAGAGAAAAAAACTATATTAGCAATTAACACATCAAAATGGACAATCCTTGTATAATTCCTTCATCCTATTTATTGCTTTAAGTATATCAAAGTTTATCAAAAATATCTCCCTCTTTACAGTGGTAATTCATGCCTATATAGGAATATTAGGTATTATACCAATCAATTACAAAATATAGGTGTATAAATATTGGGACAATCATCTTTACAAGTTATAAAATACACATGTTTTTCCAATTATACTGACCTAGAGGCCAATATGATAAAAAACTAGCATATGCCTTTATAATGGGATATTCTACTTCAAATTTTTACATAACTTTACAAAATAGAATATGCTCAATTTGAGGGTGGGCCCCCTTACTGTTGTTGTTGGAGGATGCTCATTGGTCTCTCAAGCTATTCATTAATTTGGTCTACATCCATAACAAGCTTCATAATCTACTCTTCTTCTTGATCTACCAAGTCATAAAATTATTTTTCATTCCTATCTATGGCCTCTTTGATACTCATGGTTTGATTTATTCTTTCTCCTACATTGACTATCATGCCTAGGAATTTGTTGTTGTCACCCTCATATTTGCCTTGGATTTTTCCTCTAATTTCCTAGAGTACCAAAGTGGCCCTATGCTTGAATTCCTCATCATGAATGATCCCAAAGGCATTTGGTTATGTAGGCTCTGTAAGCATGGTCCCAAGAAGTTGTTTAATTCTTGTAATTAGTTCTTTGTCTTCTTTTAGGACCCTTTCCATACCATTATGCCATGTGCTCAAACTCTAAACTTTGTCAATTACAATTCCTAAAATTATGTCAAATGCCCAAAAATAATGGTCTTAAAGTTTGGGATCTACTTCATTTCCTGAATGTTGAGGAGTTAAGCTATTTTATCCTTAGAGGCCTGCCACTAGATGCCTAAACTCTTGTCTAGTTCACATTTCCTTTCTAATTCACTTTGCATTTATTTCATTGACCTAAGTGCCTCAAACATGTCATAAAATGACTTGTCAAGAAACTTTTATTGTATCTGAAACTGATAAAATTACCTACTTTTCCAAGTTTTCCTTTTCTTTTTCTAATTTCTAGATCCTTTATTTCATACCTTGGACTCCTATTTTAGATTGTGCTAAATGGGCTTCAATTAGACTTTTCACATCTTCCTCATGAATTATAGCTTCACCAGGTTATTGGCCACCTACTGGGGTTTATCCTACAAATGGTTCCACCTTTTGAAAGGTGAATTCCTCTATTCCAAACATGACTATCCTGGTTGTTATTCTTTTAAACCCAACTATTTTAGGGTTGAAATGGACAATAGTGATTGGTTCCTTAAATTGGGAAGGTTTTGGGACCTCCACACTTGAGTTATTAAATGGTCTTAAATCATCTATCTTCTTGCCTTTTGGACATTCAATGACCATAACTATTATTTCTTCTTAATACTTCATTATAGCCCTTATCCAAGGAATCATATCATCTTGTATTTTAACATCAGTAACCTTCATCATGGTCTAAGAGTGAGAAAGAGAGGGGATATTTTGCACCTTCCCATAGATGAACTAGTTAAGAATGACTAGTCCATGGATTGGGAACTCATCACTAAATAGGTTTACTTTACTATTGGGATGAGTGAAGGTGAACTTGGGTATCTTCTTTGGTCCCATAAGAACCAATTCTAGTTCTACTTTTCTCTTCTCGTGGGATGTTATTAGGACCATCTCTTTTCCTGTGTCTACCTTGGGTTCCTCTTCCCTATTAGAGTCATAAGCCTATGAAATTTACTTGAGGGCACCCTCAAGTGTCTCTTTTGGTTTTAGGGATATCATGCTTATACATTGGATTAGGGAAGTTGGCTTTTGGGGTAGTGTTGAAGGTGGGTGGCCTTCCCTAGGTCTCTCTTCTAGCTTTACTTCTGCAACCTTCTCCTTCCCTTTTCCCTATTCACCCTAAACTTACTCAACCTATTTTTGGGGCTATGGATGCTCTGTTTGAGGTTGTTCATGGGATGTTCTAAATGGCCTAGGTAGTAAATGGTATTGCAAAGGGTACATTTTTCATGTTTCCTTAAATGGTTTATTGTCCTTGACCAACATGTGTTCAAGTTTAATGTTATGATCCTTGATCCTAGCCAATACCTCTTCATAGTTCTTATCCATAATATAGATGGTGTCATGAACATTGATTTGATGTGCATATTCTAGTTTTGAGATCTTATGATGCCTTAGATGGTTCCCAACTACGTTCTTTGGATCCCACATTTGGAGTTCATCTAGTTGGAAGCCAAATGAATCCCTATGTGTGGACATAACCTCTACCTATTTCCAGTCTTTTATTATATTTCTCCCAATATTCAAGGGGAAGGGCTGGAGTAGACCCTTTATTTTCTCCTTTCAAGTCTTATCAATGCCATGGATGAGTTGGGAAGTAATTTCCTACTTTTCAAGCTTATATGGAACATATACTGGTAGTCTATAAGGTTAGGTCATGATTCCTTCTATCATGATGACTATGTAATCATGATAATACCGTACATACCCTATCATTTCAACATATCTCTTGATGAGGGGGTGGAGCCTAGGCATAAAAACACCTATGATGGCCTCCACTATAGTAGGATAAATGTAGTCATAAATAAACTACATGTGATTATTATACTTGAAGATGTGTAAATTGAAATAGTAATGTGAGATGGTTATCTTTCCTTCTATGGACCAATTCTTAATTCTAAGGAAGGTGGTTTAGGCCATAAGGGTGTCAAGTAGGTATGACATCATAAATAATTGATTTGAGGTATTTATTTTGATGGCATTAAACTGCTTGGTTAGGAAAATATTGATTAAGTCTCCAATTATAGGGGCAAGTTTTTCTTCTATCATGAAGTGCACATATGGGACCTAGATCTTATTCACATAAGTAGTTTAAGGGTCACCGGAGGCTTGGTTTAACAAGGTCATTATTACCATAATGCCTTATTTAAATTTGATGATAGGGATTTTTACATCAAGGATCATAAAGATATGAGGTCCTTTGTGGAGCCAAGGTCTGAGGATAGAGTCCACGTCATAGTTACTAGTCCACTCTTTGATTTTGTAAAGATACACATGGGGGAGAGTGAACTTGTAGTACTTCTCAAAAGCAATAAGGGAAATTTAGGCTACCCCTTTTGAGTTCCCTTCCCTAATGATCTATTCATTATCTATTCTAAACTCAACAAATATGAGGGTAAATAAATCAGTATAATGTAATACCTTTGGTTTTATCATGGCATGATGAAGGTCCACCATTTGGATAGAAACTAGATCATAGTGTTGCCTACTCATGGTGGCATTCCTCTATTCCTCCTATGAAATGGGTTGAAACTCCTCTATCATGAAGAAGAGCTCATACCAATTCCTAATTCTCTATATGTTCAATGCTACAAGGTCTAATTTTTTATCCTTGAATATTCAGCCCTCATTTTCTATTATCAAATAGATCTCAGTATCTTCCTTCAATTTCTACCTAATAACTACCATGGTCTCTATTCTTGCTAATTGTTCACAATGGAGTGCAGATGATCTTTGTGAAATCTCTCTTATGCTCATAGACATAATTAATTTATATTTTGATTGAATTGTAATAAATTGAATCCATTTAGGTTAATTTTATGTAAGGTTTAGGGTTTTTGAGCTTTAATGGGGAAAGATATCCAGGATTCAACTTATAATTGTCTTGGATTTGATTTAGACCTTTACCTTTATAATTTTGTGTTTTCTATCCCATAAGATATTGATTTTTATCCTTTTATACTTATGTGGTGCTAATGTGGCACTGGTTTAGACTTTTTATGGCATTTTTCATAAATGGCATTTGAAAACTAGCTGTTGGTATTTAAAAATACCTTCTTGATTTTGATCGATAGGATCAAACCTTTATATTATCATGAGCCATTGATCATAAGACCATTTCCATATTTTATAGGTTGAAGTCTCCCATTATTGATCATCTTTGAGAATTTACTTTAGATTATGGATCCATTTCCAAGTTAAAATAGGATTTTATAATGTCACTTGAACACTAAGTAAGATATTTTCATTGGATTAAAATTGAAGGTCTCACAGATGTTAAATACACCTTCACAAGTGTCAATTGATGGTCGTGTGGATGTCAAGTTTAAACTAGTGAAGTTTTAATTTTGATAAGCTTAAAGTTGATGGTTGAATAGGTGTCAAGTTCATATTTTTAGAAGTTTGAATGATAGTCATGTGAATGTTAATTTTAAGCCAGTGAAACTTTCATTTTAATGGTCTTTAAAGTTGACGGTCACACAAGCATCAAGTGCATCTTTTTATACATTTGAATGATGGTCATGTGAACATAAATTTTAAGTTAATTAAAATCTTTATTTTTAAATGCAAGGATGCCACTTGGTATTTCCATAGGGATTCCTAGGGTCTTGATGTTAATTAACCCCATTGGATCAAATGCCACGATAAAGTGACAACCATAGGATCTTGATTCAAGGACTTGATATTGATTGGAAATCATGTCAAGTGAGACCCTTTCCTTTTAATCTTGAAATGCAATAGTGTTGCATGTACATATTTTGGGTTCTTATATCCTTTTAAATTTTTAATTATGCTTTGCTTCATCTAATTGGGTCCCAACGAGTAAGCATGGATCTTTGGATTGCCAAAGATATATGTTATTAAGCCAAAGTTTGGGTTATCCTAACTCCATTGGATCAAATATCATGATAAAGTGAAAATCATAGGATCCTACAAGGTGAAAGGAAGTTAATGTTAGGATCATGAAGATAAAAAAACTTAGGCTTAAGGCATTTAAGACTAAGGTCATGATTGTATTAATGAATATGTCAGGGCCTTAGTATTAAAACCTTAGGCTAAGCTTGGAAATATTTAAAGGGACATTAGTTAGGCCATAAGGAACTTTGAAAAAGGGGAAATAACAAAGGGGATCTTATTTCTTGGTTAAGTTGTGTTAAAAAACATGACTAAGCCTAGAATATGTATTCTATACTTAAGTCCATAAATGAATTTAAAAATGGTTCCCACCAATTTGGTTCTTACCTTTATTCAAATTTAAGTCAAGGCTTTGATAGGGTTTTGGAATACAAAATTCTTGGGGACACATGCCATGAAACCTACAACTAAAATCCAAATAAACCTCATTAGCATTATTAGTCCAAATTAAAGTAAATCAAAACCACGTAAGCCTTCCTTTTATTAAATTGAATGACCTTATAATTATATAAAAGACCTTGACATGCTAAAATTTCCATGTTTTATTTTGAGGGTTTATTAAGGGTACTAATTTTTAAAATTAGGGTATGTTGGTCCCAACACATAACAATTCCATCCATGTACTGCTTAGTGGAATCCCCTGGTTAACCAAACCCGACTAGGGTTTTTCATTATGAAAGGAGAGGTTAGCCAATCAACCCCCTATCTCTCATAGTATGTGTACCCTAATTTGTATACCTCACCACGGAGTGGGGCTGAAATAATGTCAAGCGATGAAACCCTAGGTCAAAGCTTCCCTAAATAACTCATGAAGAAGCTATGAACTCCCTTTCACAAGCCCAATTGCATAAAATAAATGATCTAATTGAAAATAATTTAAAGGTTTTTTTTAGATCACTCAAACCATACAGGTTTTGGGCAGAGCTTAGACAACATTCTTTTCATGCCTTAGACTAGGCATAAATTTCAAGGAAGATGTGTTTTTAGTCAACCAAGTTATCTATAGGGGATGTGGGGGGAGAGCATATATGCACTCTTCATTTTGCATAAAAATAAATAAGTATAAAACAATGATTTTAGGAATTTGAAATTTGAGTGAGTGTTAATTTTATGCACCAAATGAAATGTTTGATAAATTTTTGGTCCCTTTGCTTAATTTTGCAAAAGCTTTTAAGGATTTTCACAAAACAACTTAACACAAATCATCTATGTTACTTTTAATCACTTAAAACCAAATGTTCAAAACTTAACCATTCTTTTTAGGCATCAAAATGAAGTGTTCAAGAGTTTAAACTTGTAAATTTATGTTCTAATCCCACCTTGGTCCTACAAGGGTTAAAGATTTTCCTTTTGATTTGACGCACATTAATGGATGAGTAAATAAATTTTGAAAAGATAAATTTTAGGTTGCTCTATATTTTTCATACAAAGATTGACGTTGATCACCTATGATCGATGTCAGTTATAAGGTGATCGATGATAGTTGGAAAATGAACTGATGCCAATCAATAACGATTGACATCGACTACCCTTGAAACTTAAGGCAAAACCAAAAGAGTTTAAATTTTTTTATTTAGATCAAATATCATAAAAAATACACAAAAATTGTAGTAAGATGATTAGTCAGGGAATATTCAAGTTAATGAAACCAAGAAATAACAACTAGGAATAGTAAGAAGATATAAAATCCTAGTTTTAAAGCCATGTCCTACTTTGGACCTTGACCAATGATAGTTACCTAGAACTGATGTCAGTTAGGTATAACTTATGCCATTCTATGCCAAACTAATGTTGGTATCTATGTAAATCTAAGTTAGCATTAAAAAAATATATATATGATAAAAACAAAGCTAAAACTCCAATTTTTAAGATTTTCAAGCATTCATTTGAAAAGTTTAGAGTTGAATATTGGCCTCTTTGGTACTAGGAGGTTTCTATGTCCCATCAAGAGTGCCATTTATAATCATAGGAATTTTACAATAGAAAGGAGGTTAGAGAAAGTGTTAGTCCATAAAATAATAAAATTAATACACTAACATGCTAACATCTCTAATCCTAGATCATAGGGGGAACATAATGGAAAAAATATAATTGATAACCCAACTAGAATTTAAATATCACCAATCCTTAGCTTCCTTGAGATCTCGAAGTTATTTTTTTGTGGCTTTCTCAATTTGTGCTCAAAGAGTCTTTGGCAATGGATTATTCTTTGCTCCTTCTCTCCTTGGAACCATTGGCTTATGGCTTGATATGGATTATTCTATGGGGATTGGATCTCTATTTTCGAATATAACACTATAGATATGGATCATGCTATAAAACATGAATTATAACTTTATAATTTCTAATCTCTCTTTTTTAATGGGCAATGGTTTGTATTTACAAGCTTAAGAACTAATCCTAACTCAAGGTGATTAAAAATGTAGTTTAAAAATAGAATGGGTTCAAACCTAACCTAAGTGATTCAATTAACCCTAGTAGAGTTAAAAGGTTTGAATAATTAATGACTTGAAATGAATAATCATGGGTGAGATATTTTGAGATATTTTTAAAGCCTTGACAACTCACAAAAGAAAATCATGAAAAACTAGGATATTTCATATTTTTTAATTTAATTTTTTAGTAATTCATTGATTTCACATGGATAATTTAGCTAGGAATTTAATTTGGTTTAGATTATTAATTAATTATGATTATCTATTTAACTCTTTCAACATTTGATTTTATGTGTGCACTTGCCCCACTTAATAGGTCCATAGGCCAAATTGCATGTTATGGTATTGTCAGATGATTAGGGATGAATCTGTGAGACGTTTTTATTGATTATAGTAGGATACCCTAATTAGGGATGTCTTAATGATATTTTGATATTTTAATAATGATGCACAAGAAAATTTAGGGCATTTAGTGATTCCTAGGCTTAATTTGTAATAGTTGGTAGGAATCAGTCTGAAGTTTGGTTGAATGCCTTTGGTGGCCATTTTTAGGTGTCTACATCATGCACACTGTATAATCATTATGACTGACTATTTTACCATATGGGTCAAAGATGATATGATAACTAGCTGTAGTGTAAAGGATACAACAAAGTTATTATATGAGAAAATAATCACTAGGTTTGGGTGTCCATTCATGCTGATAAGTGATATAAGTACACACTTTTTTAATAAAACCATATAAACAATTACTAATGAAATCCTCATATGGCATCATAAAATTAAAACCTATCATCCTTAGGTGAATGTTCAAGTGAAGGTTGTAAACAAAGTCTTAGGTAAGATGCTTATAAAAGTCCATGATGTTCAACACAATGACTAGGAGGATAGACTTCCTTCCATCTTATGGCCATATCACACACATTAAAAATGTGCCTCATGTTTTACCCCCTTTCAATTGGTCTATGGTCTAGAAGCATTAATAACCTTAGATTATGTTGTACCCAACATAAAAATCACAATAATTATGCATATGGGAGACCAAGAATCTTTAGTGAATAGGTTATTAGACTTAAACAAAATGGATGAAGATAATCGTAGAGCATCCTAGACATAATAGATAAATAAGTGTAGATAGAAAGCTTGGCACAATAAGAATCTATGCACTAAATAATTTTAGATAAATAATCCTATCATATTGTATGATAGTTGGTATTGATATTTTCCAAGAAAATTGAACATCTGTTGGAAGGGATCGTATATTATTCATGCATTACCATAGTCAGTAATGGTGGTCCTACGAGATTTATAAGGTACCATTTAATTGGAAAGTTGAATGAAAGTAGGGTCAAACCCTACTACCAATAAGATATGTCCTCAAAAACTAATAGGTGCTCATTTGTACCAATTTAGCATAAGATTCATTTTAATTTATGATGTGTTGATTGGGTTTGGTTTCTATTATGATTTGTGTGTATCTTAGAATTTTGTGTAAATAAATTAGCTCAATTAACCCTCAATTAAGATTCATTATACATAATTAGGAGGAAAACATGTATACCATGGGTAAAATGGGAGGCAAGGAAAGATAATTAAGTCTAGGAATGATATGTATGATATAAATCTTAATGATGGCTAATGGCAAGAGATGTGTGTTAATACCCATGCATGTGAGATAGGTAACATAGAATCCAAATTATTATCACAATCTAGGTATGATCCACACTTATAATAATTGGAAAATATGTAGATTTATATAACATAATAGATATTGGTGGACCAAAATATCCAAATATTCAATATATGGAGAAATAGAATACCCTTAAGGTAGGGCAACACCATACAATACTCATATAGGAAAGAATAACTCCATAATGTCTCTTCAAGGGGAAAACCTCCAATATCCTCTTAAAATAGAAGATTCAATGCTTACTTTCTTCCTTTACAATTATAATCATCTCCTTTATATAGACCTCTATCTAACTAACAATGGATGGGTAACCTCCTAATCCCAATGTAGGTCGACCATTACCTAATTCACTAATTCCACAAGTTACTCCATTATCTTTATATATTGGTCCCATATAACTAACTAAGGGGTTGTGTGCCACATTTTGATATCTCCATCAACCCATATACATTAATATATCATATCCCTAGATACATAACATTACTTGCCTCCTTGACATGTTTCATCCCTGAAACATAAGAAGAAACCAAATAATGAGTGTGTTTCAAGTTATTTCACACTTATCTCTAATCTCGATCATATAGATATCCATATGTGATCTTGGTAGGTAATATCTCTCTAAGATTGTTTCCAAATTCCATTGTGCTCCTCTAATTCTATTCATATTCATAATTTTATTTCTTTGGTGATCATGCATAATTAGTCTTCTTTTTATTCCATGTACCATATTTTGCTACGCTACTCTAATTCCATACATGACCATAGAAGGTATTATTCCATGCATAATCATAATGATTTTTCCATTTATTTTATATTCCATAGGCTGTTGCATTTCTCTAATTCTACACATGACCATAGTAGTTATTATTTGGCTTCCATGCATATCATAGTGATTAGAAATCAGATTTCGTATATAACCAAAATTATTGTTGTTATGACACTTCCTCATCTAGCTCCATGATTGTTTCCTCTCATGATGATATGGGTGTCTATATCCCTCAACTCTTCTAATATTTTGACATTATCCACCTTTTCTTCTATGTTTTCCACCTTTTACTTTTTTGTCTCTTGAGTAGATGAAGTGATTATTTATGATTGTATTGTATCTTTATCTATGTCATCTGAATCTTTCTCATGCTCTTCATCATCTATTTCTATCTCATCCTCATGATCTAGATTAAATGTTATTGGTGCCTCTCCCACTATGATATCTTGTAAAGTGTTGTTTTTCCTATACCAAAACATCATGAACTTCTTTTGAACATTAACATTGATTTTTCCCAAAGTATCTAACCATGGATATCCAAAAACCATATCCACATCATCCATATCCAAAGCATAAAAATCTAAATGAAAAACATATTTTTTTCATAATGAGCTTCAAATTTTCAAACATTGGAATATTCTTACCATCTTCTTGAACTTCTTTGATATTCTTTGATTGAACATGTATATGCTTGGCCACATTCATGTTGATAAATTTATACTTACTAATATGGTTTATGGACACAAATTTATTCTTTTGAATGCATCCATGAAATTAAAAAATTGACTTAGATTTCTTTGGAGCCAAATTATTTGGACCCTTATCATCCAATTCTTCTTCTTCATCATCACTTGCATGTTATTCCTCATTGTCATTATTTTCTTCCACTAATTTTTCTTCTTCATCATCTCCATTATCTTCTTCATTACCATCATTATTTTCTTCCTCTTCTTCTTCCTCTTTTTCTTTTATATCCCATTGATCTAGGAAGACCTATTCCATTTTTTCCCATAAAGAATACCTTTATGTGAAGCTCTACTATTTAAACCAATGTTGTGTAGGCCCAGTCAAAAAAAGAGACAAGCATGTTTGCCAAATTTTTTTGGGTATTATTCTCCTTAAAAAGGAGGCACCATTCTCTAGATTCAATATCATCATCCCATAAATATACTTACAACTTCGTGAACCACAAAAAAATAAGGTTCATGAAACCCTAAAATGTCTCTAACTCATTCAAAAATAATACAAATAGTCCCAAATTTTTAATGTATCTTCCCCGTATGATATTGGATCTTCATTAAAAATTTTGTGAGAAAAATCCACAAATTTTAGATTGTAGAGTGAATCTATGAAAAATCATAAAATCACAATAACTCACTCGAAACAATTTCAAAAATTTTGAAATTTTGTTTGTGTTTTTATTGTATGTTTTTATATCATCAATAAAAATTTAGAAGAAAAATTCCTTATATTTTGGGTGATATTGCTAAATTAGTAAAAACTTTAAAATATTTACAACTCCCTAAAAACATGATCATAAAGGTTATTTTTGATGATATGGCTAAATTAGTACAAACTTTTAATATAATGATGATTCTAAAAAACTAGGGTTTCACTCCACACAAATTTCCCAAATTGAAGCTCTGATACCACTTGGTATGATTCACACTTACAATAATTAAAAAATATGAAAATGTAATGCAGATAAACACAACACAATATATATTGGTGGACCAAGATGTCCAAATATTCAATATATGAAAAAAATAGAATACCCTTAAGGTAGGGAACGCAATACAATACTCTTTTAGGAAGGAATAACTCTACAATGTCTCTTCAAGGGGACAAACTCTAATATCGTCTTACAATAGAAGAATCAATGCTTAATTGTTTACTTTACAATGTTAATAATATACTTTACATAGACCTTTATGTAACTAACAATAAATGGGTGACCTCCTAATCCCAATGTAGGTTGACCATTACCCAATGCACTAATTCCATAAGTTACTCCATTATCCTAATATATTGGACCCATATAAATAACTAACAGGATGTGTGTCACATGTCAACATCTCCATTAACCCATATACATTAATATATCATCTCCCTAGATACATAGTAGATCCACATCAGGAAAGGGATTAATCAATTCATATATTTAGTGGGTCACATCACTCTACCTAACTATCACAAAAGTATACCACATTGGTAGAAAGGTGTGCCAACTAATCAATTCTAAGATTTGGTTACTAATATTTTCCAAAAGAATATATCAAAATGTTAAGAATAGAAAGAGGCATGTGACAAATCTATATTATAGCCCCTATTTTTAGTTGAATCATCATTTCACACTTAGTTATTTTCAAGAAAATTGGTGAACCTCCCTTTAAGTCTCTCACACCACTCTATACTCTTGTATTCTAACTAGTTTCACCATAATATAGATATCTTAATGATGATAATTTTTTCACTACCTCAATTCTTCAAAACACTCTTTATTGTACAACTAGAAGACATTAAGGTTGGCACAAATATATGCCAAGTAAAAATTTAAGATCCTGAGGTGTATCATTCTCTCAAATGTACTAAAGAAATATTTTTTGTTCCTAAAATATCTATAGAGGCACAAGCTTTAGAAATTACACCACCACATAGGTTCCATAACACTAATGTGGAGTGTCTAATTCAACATCCTAAATTTAGTCAACTTAGTGAAATCATGAAACTTCTACTGTGAAGGTATAATGATAGGAATATCTATTTATATGTAGACATCAATATATATGTGAATGAGGATATGATGGCAATGGCTATAGGCATGGTAGCACATGGATTATTTTTGGTTCTTTACAAATCAAAATCTCCTCTAATTCTACCAGAGATTAAGAAGGCCTATACCCATGGTAATCATGACATTATTTTGGATGATATCCCAAATGAATCCATCTACATATTAGTAGAGTGTATTGTTACATGTTTTTGGTTAACTACCAAAGACACAAATGAGGCCACCAAAGGGTTCATTGATATTATGAATCACATGATCCTATAGGGGGAATAATTCAATTGGATAGAATCTCCTATGGCTAAGCTGACAATGGATATTTCAAAAGTCATCACATCAATGAAACAAACTTTTCGATATCAATTTTTAGTGTTATTACTTGTATTTACATAGTGGAAGTATATCAAAGGTGCTGTCAATCCAAATGCATATTACTATCCAAACATTACATTTTAGAACCTCATATAGAAACACAGTGAAAGTGGCTAACTATTACATCAATATATATTTAGTGTATGATGGGATGAACTTGTGGAATTGGTGCTCAATAACCCAAGAATCTCACCCCTTGTGATGTAGTTTCTAGGCCAACATGTGGTGGTGGTGAAGCTTCCATAGGGGATTTCTATCTACATTCATGAGATTCCAAAGGATTCATTTGTGCCTTTTCCCTTTTTCATCAATATGCATATGGTCCAGATGGAAGCCACTTAGTAGAAAACTCTAACTATATACAAAATGACCACTTTTTAGATAATTCCACTTGATGTTACCATTTTGGTGGACATCACACAGACTCCCCTAAAAATATATACTTCATCATATCAAGGAAAGTACAAATCTATTACAAACCATCACTCACCTTCTCCTCCATGAATAAAGACTCACAGTCATAAGACTTAGTTGCATGACCCACATGTGCCTTAAATTACTATAGAATATGAATGATAAAACTTTAAAACTAATGAATAATAGGTCTACCATATTATGATCATAGACATGGTTGGTGATTTATATGAGAGGGAAGAAGAAAAAAAGTTTTTATGTTGGAAAGTAATACATATAGTGTAAGTCTAAAATTAGGTTCCCCAACATTTGTGGGTAGAATTTTCTACTTGTCTATAGTCTATTATTCTGGATACTATCAGTGAGGAAGCCAAACTATAATGACTCTAAGAGAAAATTATGATAATAGGTGGCTTCGGTGAGTCCTCTCAAATCCAACAAATTGATCCTCTTACTGAGATTCCACCAAACTCAATCTAGTATAGGCATCACACACTACAAAGATATAAACTAACTATGGATGAGGAAAAGAATGAGGTTGTACTCATAGCTTGAAAATACTCAATAGCTCATATGTCCTTAGGAGGGATTGCATCATCATTTCCTAATGAATCCCTTAGCTTTGGGCACTAGAGGGGACATGTGTCAAGGGAAATGGTTTATTGATCTATTGTGATTTCCTCTTCATCATAGCTTGATGAACCTATAATTGATATTGAATAGGTGGTGTTGGATGCATAAATGCTAGAGAAAAAGAAGGTTGCCTAAGAAGAAGCATAATGAGATACCAAGTATATAAGAAGAAAGGAAGAAAAGTAGTAGAAGAAAACATCAAAACAAAAGGATTTAGAGGCATAAAAACCTTAGCAGACTGAGGTGGTCTTATAAGTAGTGGAGATATAACCCATGGTTGAGTTATTTAGTGAAGCTAGGGAAGTGCTTAAGCTATATGTTTTTATTGATATGGTAAAGAAGTAGGTTGTTGATGAGGCTGAGCACAAGATGGACACAAAGGTGGCACTTGTGGACAAGGAATACGTAGAGGAGATGTTAGTATTGTGTTATTCCAAGAAATAAAATTCAAATAAACACACTAAATCCTAACATTTCTAGCCTATACACTAGGGAGAGCTTAGGTAATAAGCAAATTTATGAAAGCACAACTAAAACATAACATAATACACTCTTTTACCTTCTTTAGAGCTCCAAATGGCTTGCTCAACTTTTGCATCAATAAATCTTCATCAATGGAGCTTTATTAGCTTCACCTTTCCTTGGAACCTTGGATTTAATTGTTTGGATTAAGATTTGGGCATGATAACATTACTTGTATGAGGCTTATGGAATAAATACTACATAATAATGCTACAATATCTGAGATTGTTAAAGATATTTGTGTATAATAAATTATTACCAAAATAGCTTAGAATTAAATAGACATGGCTTTATATTTATATCCTCAAGAATTAACTCTCACCCAAGGTGAGTTAAGGTTGAGTTTAAACATGGAATGGGTGCAAACTAACCTTAGGTGAGTTGAGACTAACTCTGTTGAGTTAATAGTTGTCATGTAATTATGATTTTCAATTCCTAGGCATGGATCTCAAATAAAATATTTTGGGATATTTTCAAAGAGCTTGACAACTCATAAAGTTAATGATGAAAAGGTTTGATATTTTGAATTTCAAAATTTCCATTTTAAGATATTCATTGATTGCAAATGGATAATCCAAATAAGTATTTAATCATATTTAATTAGACAACTCATTTTGATTAGTATTTTATCTCATTCAAGATTTTATCAAGTGCCCCATTTAATAGGTTCATAAGCCAAATTGATAGTTTTTATTGTGTAAGGTGATTAGAGATGAATATGTGAGAGTTATTATTGTATACAGGCTATTATCTAGAATAAGGATGCATCAACATGATTTTGAGAATTGGTGAATGATACATAGATAAAATTGGGATGTTTAGTGATTCCTAAGCTTAATTTGTAATGTTTGGTAGGAATTAGTCTAAAGTCCAGTCAGAATCTAGTTGTGGCAAGAACTAGATGTTTATAGTTTGCCCCTATTTGGGAAGGCATTGCAAGATATAGGCATAATAATGTCTTCTCAAATAATGAAAAGCTCATGTATGCCTAATAATCCAATGACAATGGATGAGCTCTAAATTCCCCTAGAGGGAACCATTGACAAAGATGGTAAAAGATAGGTCCCTTGAAAGAAAGAAATGATGTAACCAAAAAGGTAAAAGGGGTGAAAAATATTGATTTGCCTACAAGCAGTATAATCAATGTCATAGTGAGTTTCCCCAATTGGGTAGATAAACAAGATGATTTGCCCAAAGGTAGTTAGAATCATTAGCATAGTAAGGTAAAAATATAATGATTTTTCTAAAGGTGGTTATAATCATTATCCAAAGGATAAAGATAATAAAATAATGATTTTCCCAAAGGTGGTTATAATCATGAAAGGGGAAAGAATGATTTACCTACAGACAATTATAATTATTATTAGGATTAAAATATAGCCTAGCTTTGTAGATAGAGATAATTATTTTCCTAAAGGAAATTATAAGTATTATCATCAGAATAAGTCAAAACACAATGATTTGCCCATAATTATTTATAATCATTGCCTCTATGAGTAGAATGATACATAATGATTTTCCCAAAGGTGGTTGAATCATTAGTAGAATGATGAGAGTAATATGGTAAATTGAAATATGGTTGTTTATAGTCTGAATCTATACTAAAGGAGTAAGAGTAAGCTGATATAGAGGAGAAATATGAATTCAGGTAACTTGCTAGTATGGAGATGCATGTCCTAACTAACAAGGATTAAAATTATTTGGTGACATAATTACTATGTTTATGGGAAATGATTTGGGTAGATTAGGAATTTTTTAGGTGCAAAGGAGAAGTACCATAGCCATATTGCTTGTAGTATTTTCTATCCTAATTTTTTCACTGTATCACATGATAGGTATCATGATAGAAAACACCATGATAACTTAGCCAAAATATGCATAAGGACTAGCACGTGATCTAATAAATAATTGAAAATAATGTACAAATGACAAAAACCATGATGATAATTTTGATGTACGAATATGGATGGATTTGAATCACCTAGTGAATGTAGACATACTAATTCAAGGCACAATAATGAAAGAAAAAAATAGGGAAACAAACAAATGGAAAGACAAAATACTAATAAGTGGAAAATAAAGATAGAACCAAACAAAATGATGAGAACAAAATGAAACAAACATAAACAATGGTTAATAATAATGTTAGCATAAATAGAGAAAAAACAAGGTGATGAACATTGCCCATAGGTTAGAAAAGGCAACTAAATAAACAAATAAAATAGGGGGAATATAATAAAAGAAAGGGGTAGCTGAGCTGACTCCATATTCACTAGACAAGTGGACACTGCCTACATAGTTTCATCGATGCAAGCTCCAACATAAACTTTAGGCCAAATGTGGTTCTCCCAAGATATGGGATAGAATAAAATGATGATAAGAAAAATAGGATTGATGAGGTAGAGGAATATGGAATGGTATCATAAAAAGATGAGAGCATGAAATGAAGCCTAATAGGCATTAATGTATCAAATATGAATAAATAATGCACAAAATATGAACTTGTAAAATTGTAAGAGCATAAGGCTTAGGACATAAATAAGGAAAGGGAAAATTAATGACAAGTGGTTTATTTTGAAATATCTAGGGGTCTCAAAATCATTAAGACAAAGAAGTGGTTGATTTAGTGATTTTTAGGATTTTCTAGATCATTTTAAAATGTTGTAAGGATTTTTTAAGCATCTCAACTCAATCGAAGATGACGAGATACTTAAAAGTCCAAATATCAAAATGGTGAGATATTTCAAACTTAGAAATTACTCACAAAATGATGAGAGCATGGTAAAGGGTGACTGAGTTGACCTGACCATGAATTGAGCACTGCCTACTTAGTCTCATTAGGACCTCAAGTCACTGTAGTTATACCTTATAGTGGAGTAATCTAACTAGGTAGCAACAATTTATCAAATTAGGTAGATGACATAATATGGCAGAGTATGGATATGAATGGCAATATCAGACTTCAAGTCATGATAAATATGTTGTTCCTAATTTTGCCATAGGTAGTGATAATTAGGAAATAATGACATAGGTTAGTGATACTAATTTTTGCATAAGAGGTTATAATTAATAGCACAACATGAGACACTAATTTTCCCAAAGATGGTTATAATAAAAAATAATAAAAATAAAATGAAACAAGAAATGAAGGATATAACTACCAAACCACTGTCATACTAGTCCAAAGTACGAAATTTATCTAGAATTTTGAAATAACTATTAAAACTTGCTATGAATCCTCATGTTGAAGGTATCTAAAAAACCAACATAATGGAACCAAGGTCAAAGGGTTGGTTAGGGAGGGTAAAAACATTTTTGGTTGATAGGAAAGTTATGGTAGAATAGTATAGGGTATGGTATGAAGGTATAAGTTATGGTACAAAGAAGGATGTTGATATTACATTATAATGGAAACATTCCTCATAGACAATACTTTAGGTGTCTAAAGTGAAGTAATTCTTGAGGTGTATGTTGTTCATCAGCTCATCAGGTTCATCCCCATCAAGTGTAGAGATCATGTATGCTTTGAATCCATAGTTTGTAGCAATGATGTGTAGGCCTATCTAATTGGGTTTGAACTTACCTTTATTCTTTTTCACATCCAAGGTGTTCTTTTGGTTTTCTATGAGAACAAGATCCCTAATTTTAAAATCTCTATGTTTAACTTGTTAGTTGTAGTGGCCATAAAAATTTTTGTAGTATGCTTGAAGGTTGTTTATAATGGCCTTGTGTTTCTCATTAGGTAACTCTAGGTATTTTAGGTGAGCTAATTGGTAATTTTCCTCATCTAGGACATGTTTTAATGAGATGAATAGAGAAGGTAACTTGAAATCAATGGGAAAAATGACCTTAGTTGGGGTATAGTAATTATTGTGGTATGCCTATAGGGTAAAAAAAATTTGGAGGTGCTAATCATAGCCAGAATCATTGACAATCTTGATAAGGATGTTGATAATGGTTTTATTGGATGCCTCTATTTGGCTATTACCTTGTGGGTAATATGTCACAGAAAAATGTTAAGTAATGTTTTACTCAACACATGGTGTTTTGAAACCCTTGTTATTAAATGATATTCCATTATTAGATATAATTTTGGATGGGATACCATAATGATATATTAGATGATTAAAGATGAACTTGAAAATCTATTTTCTAGTCATGTAAGTGAGGGGTATAGATTCAACCCACTCAATGAAATATTTAATAGAAATAAGGATCTGTTTATGGCCATTAGATGAGGTGGGATTAATTTTAACAATGAGATTGAGCCCCCATGTTATAAATTACCATGGATTAAAGCATTGGTTTTAGAGTTTTATTTGAGGCATGAATCAAATTGGCATGTCTTTGACATTTATTTCACCTTTTAAAGTGAGAAATTAATCTGCATCCATAATTAGCTAATAATAGCTAGTATGTAGGAGATTTTTGGTTATAATGGCCATGCTTGTATAGACTCCACATACTCCATGAACTTATTGTATTGTTAATATTTAAATTATTGAATTTAAATAATGAAGCAAAGTTTCATCAAAGATGCAATAGTAAAGGCTTGGTCCAAGTAAGGTATAATATGTGGTTTGATAGGTAAAGGCCTTTTGTTGTTTGTGTGATAGGTCTAGTGGCATTATATGGTCATGAAGGTAGGTAAAGAGGTCTAAATAACATATAAATTTAGGACCAATAATATCATAGATCACTGCGATGGTTGAATATTCATGAGTGGGTGATAGAATATCTTAAATGAGGATTTGATATTCTTTAGCCTTGTCAGTATGATGGATCAAATAGCCGATGGTAGCTATGAAATTTATTATCTTTTAACTATCCTTTAGTATGTGTTCAAATTATATATCATCAATCTATTATTTGAGAGTGTTGATCATGTCCTTGTATGGCATCAACTGATCATATTTGGTTTGAAAGTGGTTTGTAACTTGATTGATGATTAATTGAGAATCACCATAAACCTTGAGATGCTAAATATTCTATTATACTTCTTAGTGAAGCCTTGTAATGAGTGATTCATATTTGACCATATTATTAGTACAAGGAAAGATGAATAGGAATGCTTTAAGGATAAGATCCACTTGTGGTGTAATAAAAAATAGGCCTACCCTTGATCCATGTGCTGTGAATGATTCATCAAAATATAACTTCCAGTGTTACTCCTTGGGAGGTATTTAAATGCTGGTTATGATGGAATCATCTAGGAATTGAATGGTTAGAGGTTTTATATCTATAAGGGGAGATTTAGTAAGCTCATTTTTAAGGGATTTATCCTTGATAGCCTTTTGATTAAAGTGACACCAAAAAAAACACTAAAGTGATACCAAAAAACACTTCTTAGGATTGAGTTTGACCTTGTATTCATGAATCCTCTCAAATATTTTTTTAATGCACATAGATGATCAAGCCTTGTCTTTGATTTACCTAGTATGTCATCGACATAGTCTTCAAAAATGTCATGTATCACATCATGAACTATGATGGTCATGGATCTTTAGTATGTGGCCCAGTATTCTTGAGACCAAATGGCATAATCTAATAAAAAAATATTCCCCATAGAGTGGTGAACATTGTTTTGTGTTGGTGTTATAGTGCAATCTAAATCTAGTTATATCATGAGAATCCATCCATAAGTGAAATCATTTCATACCTCGATGTGGAATCAATTATCATGTCAATGTTTGGTAGATGAAATTTGTCCTTTTGGGCAGACCTTGTTTAGATCTCTAAAATATGTTTATATTATGATTCCTTCTGGCTTCTTACTGACAAACATAACATTTGATATCCACTCTGAGTAGTCAATCAGTTGAATATATCTCAATTCTAAGATTTTGTACAGCTCTTTATTTACTACTAAAATAATTCAAGGATGCATAGTACAAAATTTATGCTTCATAGGTTTGACATTAGGATGTACAGCTAGGTGGTATACAACCAAGGCGGTGTCTAAACCTGGCATGTCTAACTAGGCCCAAGTAAAGATGTCAAGAAATTCCCTTAAAAGGTGTTACACCCTTAACCATTGGCGTGTCTTTGGATATGTGTAGTTGACTTGTGGTTTACATAAATATTTTGTATATTATTTTACATGTATTTATGCATTCATATACTTAGTAGGTTGGCCTATGGGTGGCAATGGCCTTTTTAGACTATATATAAGAGGTAGGGTTAGTTATTCATGATCATAATTAAGTATTCATTATTATTAAAATCACTTGGGAGGTTGCCCCCTCAAAGTGGCTTATATATTAGTAATATATTATGATATAATTCCATATAATTGTGATTTAATATTGTATATCTTTTTATTTGGTGAATTAATATCATTCCAAGTGGTATCAGAGCGTTGATTTGGGCCATAATCAAGTCAAAAACCCTAGATCTTGAAATTTCAATATATCTTGAAAATTGGTGTGAATTTCTTTGAAATTTTTTACTTGAGTGTAGAAATAATTCAAGTGAGTTTATATTAAAATTTAAGCTCATTTGGATCTATTTTTAAAAATTTATTATCATTTTATTATTTTTTATAAATTTGCTCCATAGCTCACAATTTGTATAATTTTTCAAATTTTTAAATATTTTTGGAAACCTTGGAAAAAATTATTTTGGGTATATGCTTTGATATTTGTGATTTTAGGCCTAAAATTTAAAAAACTTAGTGTTCAAAGTTAGGTCAATGGGGCAAAATAAGGTTCACCATCAAGCCTTTATATGGCTGGTCCTAACACCCATGGATAGGGGAAAGGGAAAGAAACCCTTAAAACCCATTTAGGGGATGCCATGGAGTCTGAATCATCTGATATAATTTCTCAAATCTAATCAAACCTACATGGCCTAATGCAAAAGGATGTGTAAGTCCAAACTCAAATATCAATAATGCAAGGGGAACTTAAAGGCATGAACAATTAGTTGCATCAAATCATGACACACTTGGATACTATTTCATCTCATTTACCTCTCAACAACCCTCCACTTTTTCCTTCTACTCCTCTTCCTCTTAATAATAATAATGCCAATATGGGGATAGAACTGATGTTTCCATAAGTAGACTTGTACATGTTTGATGGTAAGGATCCACTCACTTAGATCACTCAAATTAAAAATATATTTGAGTTACACCAAATTCCTAGCTCTCAAAAGGTGGTTGTAGCATATCTATATCTAGCAACTGAGCCATTTATTTGGTATCATTGGTTTTGTGCTCAAAATAAGAAGACTGGTTCTCCTATTACATGGTCAGTATTCTCCAATGAATTAATGTCTCATTATCAGGATACTGTTTCTAAAAACTACTTTAACCAATTATCCAAACTATGAAAAACAAGAATAGTGAAGGATTATATTCATCAATTTCAAAATCTATCCTTACATGTGGAAGAAATCACTAAGGCAAATCTAACTGACCTTTTTCTAGGTAGACTAAAAGATAGTATTCAATTAGAGGATTGTATGTTTAACCCCACAACTATATCTAAAGATTTACCAAGGGCACACTTGGTAGAAGAAAAAGAGATGATTAAACATCATCCTTTCACTAATAGTCAAGAATGTACCTTCCAAAATCCATCATGGCCTCAACTTACCAAATTAACACCACAAAAAAGTGAGGATAAGTGTGCTAAAGGGTTGTGTTATGGTTATGATAGTAAATGGAGCAAAGGTCATAGATGTGATGAAAAGAAGTTATTTTACATTGAAGGGGTTGATGAGGATGAAGAAGATGAGGAGGCATCTATTGAGGGTTTTGAAGAACCTGAGGGTGATTCTATAGATTCTCAACCTACTATCTCATGTCATGCCCTTGTAGGTATCTCTACTCCTTAGACTCTTAAGGTGGTGGGTTTTGTTAGGAAATAGAAGGTCACAGTATTGATTGATTTAAGTAGTACACACAATTTCATCAATATTAAGTTTGATTATCATTTTAATTATTTCATCTACCTAGCCATAGAGTTTCAAGTCATGACTGCTGATGGTGGTAAAGTTAATAGTTTTGAAAAATGCCATATTATTAAGTTAGAAATGGGGGACTATTTGCTATATTCTCTGATGTTTTCTATTCCTATGGGTGGGACTAATATTATTTTGGGAGTACAATGGCTCACTACATTGGGTACTATTAAGATGAATTTTCATGAACTATTCATGCATTTTTATTCTGAAGGCAAGCCAATGGAAATACAAGGATTAATATTTAAATCTCCATAAATGGTTAGTTCACATCAGATGACCTAAAAGCTAAAAAAATATGCTAAAGGGTTTGTGGCATGCCTATTTTTCATTGATGTCAAACAAGCTAAGGAGTCTACCCATCTTGAGTTGCAACATATATTGGATGAGCATTCAGTTGTTTTTGGGCCCATGCCAAAAGGTTTTACTCCTAGTCATACTCATGATCTGCCATTAGACTCATTCTTAGAAGTATGCCACCTAATATAAAACCATATAGATATCCTTATGCCTAAAAGAGTGAAATTGAAACAATGGTACAAGAGTTGTTAGAGGTAGGTACCATTCACCATAGCCAAAATGAATATTCTTCTCCAGTAGTCATGGTATGAAATAAGGATGAAAATTGGAGGATGTGCCTAGATTATAGAAAACTCAACAAGTTCATTATCAAAGATAAGTTTCCTATTCCTATAATTAATGATTTTTTAGATGAATTACATGGTGCTATTTATTTTACTAAATTAGATCTTTGCTCTAGGTATCATCAAATCTAGATACATGAGGAGGACATTCCTAAAAAACCCTTCTATACTCATGAAGACCATTACAAATTTTTGGTCATGCCTTTTGGTCTCACCAATGCACCATCCACCTTCAATAGTTTGGTGAATATAGTTTTATGCTATTTTGAAAAAAAGTTTGTACTTGTGTTTTTTGATGACATCCTTATTTATAGAAAAATTGGGAAGACCACTTACATCATGTGAAACAAGTACTCTCAATTCTTGAGTAACATCAATTGCATGCTAAACCATTCAAATGTACTTTTGGAGTTTGAGATGTGAAATAGTTGGGTCATATTTTATCACATCAGGGAGTAAAATTTGATCCTAGAAAAATCTAGGCCATCATGGAGTGGAATATTCTCAAGACACTTAAGAAACTAAGGGGATTTTTTGGGCTTACTAGTTATTATCATGCGTTTGTCAAAACCTATGGTAGTATTGCAGCACCATTCACTTCTTTATTAAAGAAAGACTTCTTCTATTGGACTGATATAGCTACCAAGGCTTTTGAACAACTGAAAATGGCTATGTGCACCACCCTATTATTGGTTAATCTATAATTTTATAAAACTTTTATGGTTGACTGTGATGCATCTGGATATGGTATGGGTATAGTAATCGTGCAAGAGGGTAGATCCATTGCCTTTGAAAGACATCAACTAAAGGGTAAAAATCAGCTCAAACCCATCAATGAGAAAGAGATGATGGCTATTATACATGCATTCAAACAATGGAGACCTTATATATTAGTTTATCACTTTCAAGTAAAGACTAATCAGATAGCCTTAAATATTTTTTAGAATAATAGTTATCCTTTGAATAATAACAAAAATGGGTGACAAAAATGTTAGGTTTTAATTTTTAAATAGTCTATAAGAAAGGAAAATAAAATGTGGTGGATGATACACTATCTAGGTGAGATGAACCAATTTATGCATTGTTATGTGCCATGACCATTTATCAGGTAGACTAGCTGAAGGAAGCAAGGGCAGAATGGGAGAATGATAGTATTATCCATTCATTGATTCAAAATCTATAGTAGGATTTTGATGGGATTGAGAAATTTACATAGAATTAAATGCATTATGATCCATATATATATTATATCTATGTCACAATTATCTTTTCAAACATAAAATCCTTCAAGAACTTCATGCATCTCCACTTGGAGGTCACTCGGGGTTTTTGAAAACCTATCATAGAGTCAAGAAGGATTTTTTTGGAAAGGACTCAAGGGGGATGTACAAAAATATATATGGCTAAATGTATGATATGTTAGAAAAATAAAGGTGAAACCATTAAAACCCTAAGTCTTTTACAACCCTTATCCATCCCTAGTCAATGATGGGAAGATGTATCTATGGATTTCATTATTGGGTTACCATGATCTAAAGTTAGAAATGTTATCATGGTTGTTGTGGATAGACTCATAAATTATGTTCATTTTTTCTTAAATCTCAACCATTGGTGGCTAGTATAACAACTTTTGCATTCCTCAATATAGTTTACAAATTGTATGGTACTCCTAAGATTATTGTTAGTGATTGAGATCCCATATTTACAAGTAATTTTTGGATAGAATTATTTGCATGTTTGGGAACCTAATTAGCTCATAGCTCATCCAATAATCCTCAATTTTATGAACAAAATAAGGTAGTCAATAAGTATTTGGAAGGGTGAATTCATTATTTTGTGTCTAATAAATAAGATAAATGGGTTCAATAGCTACCCTTTTCTGAATGGTGATATAATACGTTAGTGCATAGTTAATCCAAAATGTCTCCTTTTATGGAATTGTATAAATACCATCCTCCATATCTAACTTCACCTTTGAATAACCACGCAAAGGTACATGCAATCGATGAACAATAGGAAATCCTTGCTATTTTGTGTGAAAATTTAGCTTTATCCCAGAATGGCATGAAGCAAAAAGTAGATCAAGATAGGAGTGAGAGGTATTTTGAAATTGGTGATTTTGTGTTTTTTTGATTGCTTCCATATAAGTAGATGTCCTTGAAGCAATATAAAAATGATAATAATCTATGTCCCAAGTATTATGATCCTTATCAAATTTTGTAGAAAATTAGTAGTGTGGCCTATAAGTTGGAATTTCCTCTCTCCACTCTCATTCATCCAGTATTTTATGTATCTTGCCTTAACAATGTAATTGGATAGAGAGTTAACATTCAAACAAATCTATCAAAATTATATGAGGAAGGGAGGGTTATTCTTGATCGTGAAGTGGTCCTTCAAACATGTACTAAGTAGCTACAGTCTAGACTAATTCTTGAGTATCTAATCAAATAGAAGAATCTACCTTATAGAGATTCTACTTGTGAGGATGAATCATTCATGAAAAAACATTCGAGATTGCTCCAATGTTTAAAATAACATTGTTTTGAAGGGGAGGGGCATGCTACACCCTTAACTGTTGACATGTCTTTGGATATGTGTAGTTAACTTGTGGCTTGCATAACTCTTTTACATATTATTTTACATTTATTTATGCATTCGTATACATATTAGGTTGGCCTATGAGTGGCACATGGCCTTGTTAGACTATATATAAGAGTTAGGGTTAGTTATTCATAATCATAATTGAGTATTGATTCTTATTAAAAGTATTTTGGAGGTTTCCCCCTCAAAGTGGATTATCTATTATTCATATTTTTTGATATAATTCCATATAATTATGATATAATACTATATATCTTCTTATTTGGTGAATTAATATCATTCCAAAAGGGCTTTAAAATGTTTACATTCATCCTCAGTGAGATATGTGCCTAATTTGATCCATTTTGGGGCATCTAGAGTCATGATGTTGACTTCTATAGTGTCTTATATGAGGACGGTTGATCTATCTTCTAGAATGGTTGGAAATGATTTGAATTGGTCTATAACTACAAATTATTCCATTTATATTAGCTCTTCAAGTTCTCATAGATAAAATGAATTAGAATCTCCCAATGGTAGGGATGGCCGTGTTACAAACACTAACAGAAACTCTTGAATAATCTAGTCAAAGGATTATTGTTCTTCATAACTGAACTCATACCCATAGGTAAGTTCATCATTGGTGGTATTTTGAGCTATATTTGATGAAGGATGAACACCCATGTCTAAATGCACCTAAAATAGGTTTTCACAAGAAGACTGGTATTCCTCTTTACTTTTACCTTAGTCCAAAAGTGCCTCAAAAAAGTTTTCACTTTGGGACCTCAATATTTTTTTAATTTATTTTTAGCTAAGGGTGTTCACCCATTCTCCAAAAGAGGCTGAAAGATTTAGTTTGATAGAGAAACCTTGGTTATGGTCTTCTAATGGAAAATTGTCTCTTAGGCCTAAAAAAATTGAAAAGGCTTCATCATTCTCAAATTTGTCTACAGTCACTATGGATTCTTGTTGGTCCTAGGATATAAACTAAGGGTGATAAAGAGGAAGCAAATTATTATGAATAATAGGGATAAGGGTATAAATAGTTTGGGTGTCAAATTTATTGGTATCATCAAGGTTTTCATAAATGTTGTGATCATACCTTGCTTGTTTTTTTCATTGTCATCACTAGTTATTGGCATTTAAACACAAATAAGGTATCTGAGGTCACCCTTAGGTGGTTTAAATCAGAACCATAGGTTCATTTATACCAAGTTATAGAAATTGAATCTAGTGTACCTTGTTGATTTGGTTCAAGGCCTCCTCTTTCATAGGTTTGGTTCTCCATGATCCTAGCAGGGATAGGATATTTAGTAGTCTTGTAACAATTGACTAGTTTGTCATTATATAACTAGGTTTCATTATTTATAAGTGGGTCATATTCTTAGATATTGGCTAGTGTGAAAATAATATAAGATGGACTATGGAGCTTTCCTTTTCCCTTTTATTTCCATTCCATGAAAGGTGGCTTAGATTTAGGTTTTCTATAGGACTTGGGGTTTTGCAGCTTGGCAATGTAAAACATGTCATGAGTTATATACTCTCCTGGGCCATTCACTGAGATGGTATAATGATTACACCTTTCAAGAGGTGGCATATAAGAAGATGAATCAAGACTATCTAGGTCTATACAATTAGTCTCTAGTAAGTCAACATGTATTTATTTGCCTTTGCCATTTTTGGGGATCAGATCTAAGCCAAAATGGTAGTTATAGCTTTCATAAATGGCCTCTAAATGTTTAAAATGTCTATAACAGTGTAAATATCTATTAATGATGACCTCCATGATAGAATCAAAGAACTTGAGACACTAATGTAATATCGATGGGATTTATTAGATTTCATGTATCTAATGTTTATGCAAGAGAAAATTATATCATAGGTCGAGGTTTAACACATGGAAAAGTGTATCCTAGGTTAAGGGCCCAATGATAACTGGTAAGATGATGGTGTCTTATGACTCCTACTCTTCAATATCATAGGCCTTTATAGTGATTATTTCTATTTGTAGATCCATTGTTGCATATCTAAAACACTTGATGAACCTCACAGACATAATATTCAGACCTGATCCATTGTCTATAAGGACATGTTTCACTTTATGTCATGATATGATAACTTTGATGTATAATGGATTGCTATGGAGAGGGCCAAGGGATGACATAGCACTTTGGTCAAAGGTTAATTATTGGTCTGGGACTAGGTGTCTAACTAGAGCTTGAAATTTATCTGGGGTTATGTCATTTAGAATTTGGGATTAGCCTAGGAACTATATTAAGATGTTTTTATGGATAATAGACATATGCAACAAATCCAAAATATAAATTTATGTAGGAATATTGTAAATTTATTTCATAATATCAAATGAATTTTAATTAATAGTGGTATATGACTTGTTCCTAGTTAGGATGGTGGGATGGATGGGTTCAGTGGAAGATGGTTGTGGGCCTAAAATGGTAATATTTGACCATCAAGTTATAATTGAACAATCAAGATTAGATACAACACCATTGTTTTTATAAAATGATGGTGGTGAGGGGAGATATCAGATAATTCTCAATTTTTGGTGCACTTATTTATGTTTAAGGGGCAAGGATGAGTTATTGGAATAATGTCTAAAAGTAGTAATACCTACTTGTTGGTACACTTGTATGCTGACCCAAGTCAAGGAAACATCACTGGCATATATGGGTTGATTAGAATTGGTTAGTCATGGTCTTATTCTATCAAAACTTGGCCTTGGATTAATGGTGATGGTGGAAACATGACCTCCTATAATATGGCTTATAACTTTAATGTAGTCATGTGCAACTGTGTGGTAAGTCTATTAGGTATTACAATCATTCTTGACTTGGTTTCATCTATTTGATTGATGTTATTATTGTTATTGTTATTGGTATTGGTGTTATTGTATTGACTATTGATATTTTTTTTTGTTTTTATGGCCTTTGTTGTTGTTATTGCTATTGGTTGTTATTATTATATTATGGAAAAGGGTTTTGATAGATACGTAGGTTCTAACTGGACATAGATGTTCTATTATCAAATGTAATATCCCCATTTTAAAACATATTTTCAATAAGGTGTTTGATCTACACACAAAGGAGTAAATTATGTCATGAACATGATGATATTCATAGAACTCATTCTCCCTATACTAATCCAACTAGGGAATACCCTTATGATAGTGATTCAAAATGGCATAACTAATTAGATTAGTTGTAACCAGCTTGCCAAGCATGACTTCAACTAGATCTCCAAGGTCACAAAAGAATATATGAGTAAGCATATTTCTCCTTGGAGGGGGTGTTTGCAAAGGTAGTGTTTGTTGTGTTTGTTGAGCTAGTCTAGACAGCTACAAAGGTTGTGCATGTTGAATGGGCTGTTGATGAGAAGTATGTTAAATTTGAGGGGCAAGTTGAGTAGATGGTGTTTTTACCATTTGGACATGATGAAAATTGGTTAATCAATTTTCAAAAACATTATTATTGGTGTTGAATTGCTTATATTTCTCATAATTATTGGCCTAGGCTAATGTCGATGTTTGTGCTTGAACTTGGTTTGGTTTTGATCTTAACTTGTGCCTTGGTTTTAGTTCTAATTTCGGTTAGATGAGGTAATATTGATAATCCATTTGTTAATATGGTAATTTTAGATTAGTAAACCTTTTTTCATGATCTCTTTAAAGGTATGTGCACACTACAACTCCAGATGATATGATATCTTATTGTATAAGTTTTTGGTAAACACATCAGCCAATTGTTTATCTAGTAAGACGTGAGTGAAAAAAATAGAAAGTGCTCTCCATATCTATAGATAAATGACAAAACTTTCACTAACCTTCGACTTGGCTTGATTAAAATCTACCAATGAAATCTCATGTTTGATATTGTAGGAAAAATGTTATGAATAATTTTTTGAGAGTTAATCAAAATTAGATATTGAATTCTTTGGTAATTTTGGAAACCAATACAAAACCTATTTTGTTAGAGAATGGAGAAAAAATAATAGAAAATATATGTCACTATAATCCACTAGCTAGTAAGCAATAAAAAATTCAATTAAATATGCCTTGCAGTCTCCTTTACCCTTGTATTTATCAAATTTTGGTGGTTCATACCCTAGAAGAAATGGTATCTATAGATACTCCATGTTGAATGGGTAGGAACACGTGTCATCTAATTTTAACTTCTAGGTCTATTTCCCTACATGATGGTGGCAATTTCATCCTTTATTTTTTGCATTTGTTGTGCTAATAAACTTGATGGAACATTGGCTTAAGGTGGAGGCTAAGAAGTCAAAGGTGGATTACCTTGACTAGGGTATAATTGTGATAGATTTTGTTGTGGAATGTTGGTTTGGTGAGGGAACTGACCATGAATATGCATTCATAGATTGGAATGTTATTGTTGAAATTCCATGCATTGTGGTGTGATAGTCTAGTTTGGATTCAATATATAGGCCTAGTTTTGAGGGAATTATGGCTAAGATGGAAGGATATGGCTCAAGGCAAAGTATTGTGCCTATTAAGGTTGAGTAGGGACTTACTATTGATTAGTCAAATCTGGTTGATAAAGGGGAACTTATTGTGAACCAATGCCTTATCATTGAATTTATGGTACATTTGGAACAAAAGGAAATTGTTGCCTAATTGATACTTGTGAGATAATAATACCTAGTTATTGCCTAAACACCTATTGCAAAGTAGATTCTTGTAGAGTGTTCAACATTTGGATTTTACCAATGGACATATGTTGTTTATTAGATAACCTTTGATATTGTATTGGTATGTTAGTATATAACTATTAAGGTATACTTATCACCACCTGATGAGCTAAAACATTGGTTGTCATTATTGAGGTGGAAGAATGTTCTACCTCTGCGACATTGGTATACTAGACTATGCTTATTGGTGTGGAATTGTAATCATCACCTATTGAGGTGGAGTAACATTTTCCATGTTTTTTTTAAGCATGACAATAGTTTTCATTTTAACCACTTAATCCTATGGTTGTATGCTAAAAAAAGTATCTAGTTGAGGATTAGAGGTAGCTTGTTATGGTTGGGACATAGGAGTTCCCATCCCTTGATATTGAAAACCACTTGTGGTGTTAACTAAAGGAAAAAAATTGTACTATTTTTTGGATTAGTTTAACTGCTTTGGCTTGGATTGGATGACACTTGTATATTATCCACCATTTTTGGCACATTATTATGCATAGAAGTAGTAGACAATTCTTCAATAGTTGAGCAATTGAACATGTATCTAACTAAAGTTATTTATGTAAATGGGTCTAAACCTAAATCATCTTGACCTATCATTTCAATTAATACTCTTGTTGAATGAGCTAGCTCGATGAGTGGAGCACTTGACATGCTCATGTTAATAAAACTATGTGCTAAGTTTAAATAGGTTTGATATGTTATTTGTATTTGTATAAAATGGTCCTCCATGAGACCATTTATAATGAAAAACATACGTGAGTCTTGAGATGACATTGACATGACTGATTAAAGATTATCAAAAGAGGCCTATTTAATGGTTTGGTTATAAGGCATGTTAAAAGGCACTTTAACTAGATTTGGATAATTTTCATGAGGGAAGTCTACTAAAAACTTAACCCTTAATTCTATAGCTTTGAATAAAACTTCATCCTTATATCCAATCAAGTGATGATAAAAAAATAAGGATCATATTTCGATGGCATCATAACATAATACAGTTATTACTGAACTTATTCTACAACTGATGGTATGTTAACTAAATGCTACACATTTTATTCTTAGTCCTACTCTAAGTATGGAGGTGCGTTAACCAAATAGTGGGCTAAGGTATCTTGACTTTAATCTCTAAATTTACCATTGTAATGAGGATAAGGATCTATCTCACAAACTACATCACCAGCATAGGAGTTTTGAACAAAGTTGCTATGTGCAACCATATTATCATATATTGGATTGTACATGGCTTTGTTATGAGTATAATGAGACATATCTAGATAAATTATTAAAGTTTCATGAAAAATGCCTAGAGTTATATAAAATCTTAAAAATAATGTCTAAAAATACATGGTTCAAACTTGGTCTAACTTGGTTTTAAAATTTGAGTTGTATCTCCAAAAGGGGCTATGTGAAAACTTGGTCTAAAACAATCTATCATCAAATGTCTTACAAAAAAAGGTTAAGTGGATGAAATAAAATCATAATTATAAACTTAAGTACAAAGTGTTTCAAACAAGTCTAAACTAGGTCTAAATAAATAAAGGTTGCTAGATCTTTTGCAAAATAAGGCATAAAAGCTAAGCTCAAAATAGGCATTGCTTGGTTTTTTGAAAAAAGGAAAAAAGGTAGAATTTAAAAAAAATAAGGTATAAAATGCAAGATATTTAATCTAATTTTTTTAAAACACTTTAACACAAACTAGGCATTCATAGTTAAACAAAAATCTGATTATCTGGCAAAGGATATGAAACTCTAGGCATGTGGAAGATAAACTACTTCCCCAAATCTAGGCACAAAAATAGTTTTCAATTTTAATAAGAATTAACCTAAGTTACACAACCCAAAAGTTAAGGGTGAATACCAAGACAAAATTACATAAGACATAGGTATAAACAAATTAGTGTTTGAATTTAAACTTGTTAAGGCTAACTTTGAACTCAATCTTAGAAAACTAGGCTTTCTTAAACCAGATAACAAGCTAGACAAGAATGAATGACATGAAGACACTAGGTATATATCCAAAAGGCACATGTGCTTTCAAAAATTTGAAATTTTGGACACAAGGCAAAAAGTCTTTGAAATGATTCAAAGAACATAACGACATTATCATGCTCTAAATATATAGTAAATGGTTTATTTCAAGACTTATAAGGCACAAGATTTGGAATGATTCAAGTAGCATAATGGTATTATCATGCTCTAAAGATATGTAAAATGGTTTGTTTCAAGACTAACAAGATGCTAGATTTGGAATGATTTGGGTAGCATAACAATACCCTTTTCTAATAACATGACATACACAAATGTTTTGGAAAAATATTAAGGCAAAGGTGTGATATAAAATTGATGACATAATGCATCTTCAAATAAAGGAGTGATGTGTAAACAAGACTTGTTTCTAATGTGGTATGATAAATAAATAGTTTTGAATCAAAGACCATGAAAGTTAAGAGGACAAAATGACAAAACACCTAAGTGTAACATCCTAAATCCTAAACTAACAAGGTTATATCATACTGTCAATTTCTATTCATATACTTGATCTTGAGAGGATTTTAAATTGTTAATCCAAAAAGTAAAATCACATGAAAATTAGGGTTTTTAGGCCCCCTCTTCTCCTAAGATTTTGTATGGTGACATGTAGCTTTGGGTTACTCTCCCTACATCAACAATATGTTCATGGTAAGCGGAGTTATCTCAATTATAAATTTTCATTTGTTTATAGATGGTCCAAAGTGTGGTTAACACTAGATATTCAATCATATCACTTGGATCCACATAAACCAACTTGTGAAAAGTTTTTATTATTTTCACAACCACTACATCTATCAATTGCTCAGTGTAGTGTGATGTTTGAGTTGACCCTACATTCTAAGATCAATTACCATTAATAGAGATTATTTTAACCACTCAAAATAAGTATCCTATTAGGTCACCCTCAATTTATATACCCCACCATGGAGTGAGGTTTAAACTATGTTATGAGATGAATTTATATGTCAATGATTCCCTAGATAACTTGTGACGAGGTGATGAAATCCCATCACAATCTAAAATACATGTAAAATAAATATAAGTGGAGGGACTTTAGGTTCAGTTTTGGGACACCAAAATCATGTGGATTTGGGGAGGGCCTTAGTAAATTTCCTTCCATACTTTTGGACCAATGTGATAAAGGAAAAGAGTGAGCATTTTTGGTCACCCAAGTTCCATAAATGGTATGGGGAGAGAGCATACACACATCACTCATCTTGCTTAAACAAACACTTTCAACAAATAAACGTCGAATGAAAAACTCTTATAAGTATGTAAATAATGTGAAAGTTTATTTTATGGCACCAAAATGAAGCATGTGATGAAGTTTTATCCCCTTGGCATTTGTTGTTGAAATCTTTGAAAAATTAAAAAGACTTAAGCAAAAAGATTTTTAAAACACCAATTTATAATGTTAAATTTACAACTTAGAATGTTTTAAATGTCTTCCTCTTGGTCTTTGGATCTTGTAAAACACATTAGGGGGTCATTGTGCTTATAATAGAATCATGAATTAATAAATGTATTTTTAAATCTTTCTCTTAGGTTTTCAAAATTTTACATAGTGTGTAAAATTACAAAAACACAAAGCAATATTGTGAATTTTCCTACAAAACCATGATTGTTAGCACAATAATGCAACTTTCCTATAAAAAACAATGTTACACAATACCTCTACTATCATGATAATTACACAAAAATAAAGGAAATATAGCTACTCATAGAGTCATGATAATTTAACTTAACCTTGTGGCATCAAATAGTTAATGAGTAGACCTTTAATAGTTATACAATATCATAATTTTTTTTGAAATATTGTAAGAGTTTCAATGATATCATGACTTTTAAAGTCATGATATTTCAATATCATGATTGCAAAGTTGCTAAATTACCAATATCAAAATTCTTCCCTATCAAACACAACCACTTAGTAAACTATGATGCTTAAGCACAAAAATGAAGAAAATATGACAAAATCATGACTATAAGATTAGAGATATTTTGAAATATAATTATTTTATAGAGAAAAATCATGAATACACAGATCAACTTCATAAATTATAGAAAAAATATCCTTGATCTTCCAATTTTCCCCTATTTTGATCATCAAGCTTAAATATTTTACATGAAAACTGTTAGGAGAATGCTTTAAAAGGATTACAAGCAACTTCATGGGGTGTGGGTCCCACCAAGCATTCCAACATTTGGATAAGGAATACATAGAGAGTATGTTAGTATGGTGTTATTCTAAGAAACAAAAGTTAAATAAACATAATAAATCCTAACACCTCTATCCTAGACAATAGGGAGAGCTTAGGTAACAAGTAAATATATGAAAACACAACTAAAACATAAAATAATATTTTTTTTACCTTCCTTGGAGATCCAAATTGATTGTTTAATATCTTTCTTGACATGTGCATCAATAAATCTTCATCAATGGAGATTTATTGGATTCACCTTTCCTTAGAACTTGGCTTTGCTTGCTTGGCTTAAGATTTGGGCATTGTAACATTACTTGTATGAGAATTATGGAGGAAATCATATATAATAAATCTAAAATATCTAATCTTGTTGAAGATATTTGTGCATAATAAATTTTCACTAGAATAGCTTATAATTCAATAGGCATGGCCTTATATTTATAGCCTCAGGAATTAACTCTCACCCATAGTGAGTTAAGTCTGAGTTTAAACATGGAATGGGTTCAAACTAACCCTAGGTGAGTTGAGACTAACTTCAATTGAGTTAATAGTTGTTATGTAATTATGATTTTCAAATACTAGGCATGGCTCTCAAATAAGCTATTTTGAGATATTTTCAAAGAGCTTGACAACTCATAATGGCAATGATGAAAAGTCTTGATAATTTAAATTTTGTAATTTCCATTTCTAGATATTCATTAATTTTAAATGGATAATTAAACTAAGAATTTAATCCTATTTAATTAGATAATTCATTTTGATGATCATTTTAAGTCATTCAAGATTTGATCAAGTGCCCCATTTAATAGGTCCATAATATAAATTGATAATTGTTATTATGCAAGGTGATTAGGGATGAATCTATGAGATCTTATTTTTGCATATGGGATAGTATCCCAAATAGGGATTCCTTAAAATAATTTTGAGAATTGATGAATAATACACAAATGAAATTGGGATATCTAGTAATTCTTAAGATTAATTTGCAATGTTTGATAGGAATAAGTCTGAAGTTTGATCAAAAGCTAATTGTGGCTAGAATTGGATGTCTACAACACCTACACTACCAAAAGATCCAAATAAATGAACTTAGGAAAACAAAAAATATGGGGCTGAAACACCCATACAATATATGTCTCTCACCCCTATACTTCCACCAATAACTGTAGAGATTGCCACTATGCCCATGTTGCCTCAATATCCCCTCACTCTTCCACCATAGGTTGAAGATGCATAGACTGCTCATACATAACCACCATCTTAGAATCCACATTCCACCTCTTCCCATTATCCATCCATCCCAAACCTAGGTTAGGCATCACCAAAACTTGATTCTTTTGTGACATCTAGCTTCCAACACTTATCCCTTATGGATATTCCTTTCACTCCCACTTGTCACACCATATTTTAATTTCCCCTTACTCCATTATAATACCTTCCCCATTACCTCAAATATTTTATATTTTATGCCTCCACCCACCATTGAAGCATCTCTTTTTAGGAGTCTATTGCATAAAGTGTTATTTTGATGTAGAACAAGTTGTTCTAGTTACAGTAGGATAAATTTTACTTTCAAAGTGTGCTAAGAAACATTTTTATTTTTATTTAATACTCATAATTTTTATCACTTAGATTTTTAGCCTTTGAGATGTCTCATCTCTCCTCATCCAAGTGGCATAATTGAAACACCTCTAGGCTTGTGGGATAACTCCCTTGATGTACCACTTTGGATCATTACTACACTTAAAATTGAAGGGAAAAAAAGGGAGAGTGAAAAATGATATCAAACTATCCTAAGGGATGTGATACACTAAATAAGTTGATGACTTCCAACCAACTCTATGTTACACATGAAACCAAGAGACTAACCAAAAATATAATTCTTCAATCTGTATCTTCTCACACCAATGTTACATTATGAAGTTATGGATTAATGTTTAGGATAGGAGGACTAGACAAGAGGACATCAATAGAACTAGTGAATAGACTAACTCTCTCAACCTTGACACTTCCTAGAACACTTCATATGCCCTGCAAGAAGAAGCTTTCGAACTGCAAATAGGATGAAAGAATGAGAGAACATGCTAAGTAAATCATAGTTATCATTAATAAATATCAATAATATAAGTAAAAAAAACTATGAATATTCATGAAGAGGTAAAAATTAGTAGTCTTATTAATAAAATAGTATGCAAATGATCAAGGATTCACCATACTCAGGTGGAGCATAAGTTACATTAGCCAAAATGGTTAGTTCTTATAGAAATTGAGAGAGATAGGAGAAGAGAGAAGTCTAAGAGTCATAAGGACAATTTTAAATTATATAAAAGGATTTAATTTTTCATCAAAATAGGATGTGGTATGAACCATCAAATTTTAGAAGGAACAAGTGGCTCTCCAAGTCATGAAACTCTTGCAAAGTGGCATTAAAGTTCTCATTCTGGCTCAAAACATTACTTTCATGATTTAGACCTGTTTGAACATACTAAAACTGATTATGGATAGTATGAATATTGGAATGAAGGGGTAAGTATTTTACACATGCCTCTCCATGCATTGATTTTAGTCTTGATCATCTAAAATCATCCCAAAATGAGCTATCATCATCTGTATTCTCAAAAACTCCTCCTTCCCACACCTTTCATATGTGGCTAAAAATTTGGAATTATTTTTCCATGAAAATACATGGAAAGGATTTTATGAAACTTTTAAATACCCTCCATGGCCTTAGAGGCATCAAGCACACCTTAAAAGGACATCCACTTGAGGTTTTCACACTTCTCACCCTCATGTTCACTATCCTAGTTTTGACTGGCTGAGATGAAGCTATTTATTTTCATAATTAAAATTTGTTTTTAATAATTAAATGTACATTATGTGTTATATCAAGTCCCAAAATTCCCCCCAAAATTGATTTAATCTCTTGAATGTTCCTAAAATATACATAATGCACAAAATAGTAAAAAAATGTTGTTTCTACCCTATCGATATAGATTTCATATAGTCTAATAATATGGGAAAGATCCTGAGTGAGTTATTTGACATGTTCAATCACTTTAATGGTCAAAATAGTCCATTATAATATCTTTCCAACCTCATTTTCTCCATTGGGTCTTGACTAAGGGTTTGCAAGGGTTTTAGGTAGTTTCTATCCTTAATATTTTTTCATAAAGCCCTAATGTTTCAATTGATTAAAAAATCCACAAAAATGTTCTTTAATAATCCCTACTAACCTCCAAAAACTCCTTTGGATTCCATGCAAGTCCTCCTAAACATGTGAGCATTTGAAGTTAACCATTTGAGCCCTTCCTTTCCTTTGCATAGACTTAATGTTGATTTTTTGCAAAAATATGACTCCATTATGACCTCTTATGCATCATAATATATTTTAAACATAAAAATTTATCCTATAAATATTATTAAATAGGTTATAATGTTTATCTCATTGTGGAAATGAAGTTAGACCCCCAATTGGGCACTAGGCTTAACCATGCCCCATGGACCTAACTGCAACCTTTGCCATCCAGACCATCCTATTAGAATTATTTTCATTACATAATATTTAACACCTCTTAAATTACCCAAAAAAAAATTATTTAACAAATTATAATTCTGACATAAGGTTTTAAGTAGAAATGCCTTATCATTTGTACTTTCAAGTCTAGCCATCCCTAGTATGTATGTCTGCAAATTTAAGGGTTTTGAGCACCTTGTTTGGTTCCATAATATTGTGTATGGTTACTAATATTTTTATAGGTTTTATAAAACATATCACACATTATAACAATATTTCCTTAACTCTTGGTGTACTCTTCTAACTTTGCTTCCCAAACTTGCTAGTTTATGTCTAAAGGGAAATACCCTCTATCTGAGACAAAATAGAGGGTACTTCCCATATTTTATTAAAAATGAAAGTTTTAGAGGATTTTATAGGTTTTAAATTCCACATTTAATAATTTTTAGTCTTTTTTCAAACCATTTTACGTTCAAAAATCATTGAAAACCAAGACAAACCATGCAAAGATGGACTATGTGTAGGCTTTTTCCAAGTGGACTATATTTTGGAGTCATAAATCTATTTTTTTTCCACATAAATAGGTTAATATGAGGATATTGTGATTATTATGAAGATATTTTAACCTTAAATCACCCCTTAAACTTTTACATGTTCCTCAAACTCTCTGCTTGGTCAAACTAAATGTTATTCTTTGATTGTATTCTTCATTTTTGGAGTTTACCTATAGGTATAAATGCATCATTTGACTTCAAATATAGTGTCAAAAACATATTATTATTACATTATATTCATTTTATATTTGTTTAGATCTATTTACTTCATCTTCATGTCTTATCCACATCAATAAACTCAAGTATTGATCTCTACCCCTCGCAGTTGACTACAGTTGACTATGTGGGGCTTGAAGGTGGTGTTCATATGGTCTAGGTATTATTTCATGCCTAATGTCTTCCTCAAGTTCTTAATTTTTTTTATAAATTTAATTTCTCCTCTCATTCTTAAAATTAAGTCTATTACCAGGGTTATGAAACTCAGTCCTCATGACACCTTACAACCAACATGTAGGTTGCATTTTGCATGGTGGCATACCTGTAGGTGCTATGGAGCTTGAAACATTACATATTAGCATCATCCTAATTAAATTCATGTACATTTTTACATTATTCCATGAATTTTACCATTACAAACATGAAGGCATGTTTCATTTATGTTTTAGGATGTCAAAAATCCATTTAAAACTCAAAACCTATAGATGCTAATGCAAGTTTTTAGTGTATTTATAAGCAACTTTGAGTCCTCAAACCATCACCCTACACCAATATTATTGACTTCATATTTGAAATATTTCATATCCTATATATAAGATTAAAAAAATGGTCATTTAAAGTTATTAAGATCCTTTGAAAACATGTTGTAAGATATCCACAAAAACAACATGTGCTTTATTTTCTCATTTTGGGGATAAGATCTCTGTACACAGTCATCTTGTTTTTGGAAGTTAATCTCAAATTTTCCTAGAATTTTATCTTTATAAATAGGTTATTTAATACCCATTTAACACACCAAGAATTTAGGAATGGTTCCATCACTTGTTTTAACATTCCAAAAGGGGTTATCAATTCTCTGTTAAGGTCACCTGTAGGTGAAAACTCCACAATGCAGACAATGCACATTGCCTTTGATATTTTATGAGTTGTAAAATTGTATAAATACTTAAAAAAACATCCTTCACATTATAAAACACATTTAAAAAGTTTTAAGACATTATTTTCAACATTTAATCTTCCTTCATGGCACATGGAGGTGCAATTCTATGGCAGACTATGAATACAAGTATGGACAATGTGCATTGCTTGACCATTTTCTGAGTTTTAGTCCTATCCCAAAGATTTAAAATAGCTAATTTACATTAAAAATGGCCTTTATCATCTCCAAAATTTATTTTCAACATGCTTGGTCCTATGAGTGAACCTATAGGTGCATATTTTCATGTATGCAAATAGACATTGAGTATGTTTTATGGCTGCCATAGCATTTTATTCGCTATTTGAAAGCTCAATTCACTATTTAATGTCATAAGAGGATATAAAATAGATATTAAACCTTCATCACACTTTTATATATCTCCTTATAACCTTTACAAGCCATGACTAAGGTTTAAGAGTAGATGGGAGCTCACTGAGTATGACCATGGATTGAAAGTTAGATCCAAGCATGATGTTATGAGAATAGTCATGAAGGAAAGGTGATCACTATATAATTTATACATGGTGATGAACCTATATACACCCATTTAAACCACTATAAAATCATGAAAGTCTTTAGAATGGTAGGAACCTACCTACTGCATAGAAAAGTGCTCCCTCCTATAATTTGAGATGATTATCATATCAAAACACCTTGAACTAATAAATAAATCATTAAGAGAATTAAATAAGGAAGATAAAATAATTTTTAATCAACCTAATAAATTTTTTTGTATGGAATTGTCCAAAATGGAGCAAAACCTATAGGGTACTAGAAATAATGAGCCAAAAACATAGTCATCTTGTCAAGGATGGTTCATAAATCATGGTTAACCAATCTTCAAAAAATTACAATAGAAATTTATTTATATTAGTGTAATACCACCTCCCAAAATTATTTGACCTTAAACTTCTTCCATTGATCATACCAAGCATGAACCTATTAATCACTTCTACATGTCTATAAGGGTAAAAAAGGAGTAGAATGGCTTTGGGCCTTTTTTAGCACTTCCAAAGAATTTTAATCACTAAGATGAGTGTGAGTAAGATTAAGGTATGTTAAATTATCTTCTCCCATGTTTCACCTTCCCCCATGGGCTGTATAAGTGCCAAACTCCTCTTTTTAGTTAGTTTATTGAATTTTAGCTAGATAACCTACAATATTCTAATTGAACTAACATTCTTGATAGGGAATCTAACCTATTGGACACTTGAAAGGAAAAAATGACACCTAGACACCTTGATAACTATGTCACTTGCATTTATGACCCCTAAAAGCCCACTAAATGACCCAAAATGACAAATAAACTAATATGACTAAGACCAAAGCTAGGATGACATTAAATGACATAAAATAACTTATAATACACCCCATGAAAAAATATTAGGCCACATAAAACATTTAAAAGGTCAATTTATTACATATAAGGGCCCTAATTTGACTTTTAGGGTCAAATTTGGTCAACACTACCCTACCCTTTACTCTCAAGTTGTGGGCCCTAGTTTTATGCTATATCGCATGCAAATTTCAAATCTCATGGCTTAACTTATGCAAGATTAGGTGAGTATATAATAGGTACACCATCTTGAATTGAAAGGTTAGGTTATCAAAAAATATTTGAATGAGTTATGAAAACTTCTAGTGTTCTATCAAGATGATCGCACTACTATGATTGGACAAGCCACAACTATGGCTGATGGATTGATCAACTATAAATATCAAGTGGATGTAGTATGGAATGGTGTGATTCTTATATTCACCACTATGATTTATTATAAAGACACCAAGTGTGATATAACTATCACTTCTACTAGGTTTGTATCCATGTTTCAAGCGTATATGCAAGCTTGAGACTCATTTATGCACTAGTTGTAGGCTTGGGAGACTTAGATGTTGAAAAAATAATTTCTAGCGTCCAAGAATAACACCATGTTGAGAAGCTCACTCATTTTCATGTGGATATCTCTAAAAAATACTACTAAAGACATTCTCTCTTCTACTACAAATAGTCATATTTCACAATTTTTGTATGCTCATATTCTTTTATGGGATCTTTTATGTAGCATTCAGGGGTATTTTATTAATTGGAAAAATTATAAGATATACATGGATGAATTTTATGGTTCCATCACTCCACTTATTGATGTCCCTATGATTATTCCTCCTAGTCAACTCTAGCAACAACTACACTAGATAAAGCATGTTACTTTGAGTTATTCATAGAGTGCTTCATCCACTTCACAACCATTGGTTGCACAAGTCCCTCCACTGATGCTTCCTCCATCTAGCTAAGGTTTTTTTATTGTGGGGAATTTTTAAATTTTGATTATTAGCATTTTTGTTTAGTAGGATCTTAGGAACCCACATGGCTGGTCTATTAAAAACTTGAAAGTGTGATAGATTGGATTACTCCTTAGTTGAAAACTTGTGAGGGTAGATAAATAGTGCACAAGGGGTAAAAACTGGTAAATGGCACCTTCAGTTATTGAAGTTTTCTATGCATTCTACCTATTTTTGGTTCTATAGACTCCTAATTCTTTACAGTTTTGTCTCAAGAAAAGTGACAAAAGCTTAAGTCTAGGAAAGTGTTAACTATGGAATGTGTACACTAACCATTCACATCTATGAACATACCATGTGGATAGGGATCATGCTTTCTTTTTGGTTAGTTTTTATCCTACAAGATTGTTACAAAGATATTCTATTTTCAGCTAGGATCATGTATATGGAATATTTAACAACAAAATATAAGTTAAGATACATGGATTCTAAGTATAGCATTCATGATTATAAAATATAGTTTTTAGGATTATTTATTCCTATAGATTTTAGTAGAATGGGTTAGATAATATTAGATAGTGTTGGATAATATTAGGTAATATTATATTTGAGTCTTTTAAGTAAATTCTAAGATATTTAGAGTGAAAGTGTAATAAGTGTTTCATGATATGAATATTGTAAGAAGATTTAGTATTTGATGGTTAATATAATAGCTCTATGCTTGTTATGTGATATATATCTTTTGGGTAACAATATGTGTTACAAGACTATCTCTTATGAAATTCATTTTGACTTCTAATTGATATTACCTACCCATTTTGAAGTCAATTACTATTTCATAATAACCTCATGAATTGATAAACTTCAGCTAGAAATGACTGTAAATTAATTTCATTTGTTAGAAATATTATTATATTAATGAATAAAAGGTATTTTCTTTACAAGTTTGGTAACTATGTCATCATATTTGATTTTACCATTAAATATCTATCAAACTAGATAGTCATAGGATTACTCTAGATTGGATAAACATTTATGATCCTAGCATAAAAGATGAATACTCAGTAATGAATTTCCTTTTCTGTAATCCCTCCCTTAAATCATAGGAGTTATCCCTATAGTTATCATGTTCTGGCAAACCTAAGAACCTCTACTAACAAAAATCTTAGGAAATTGATACATATTCTTTGAATATGGATTTAACTTATCAAAAGGTATTTTTCAAGAGAGATGAGCCTCCATAATACAAAAGGGATTATCACTAAGATTCAAGAATTACTCTTTAAGATTAGAAAATGAAATGCATTTATATAATTCTTGTAAGAGTTAAAAGAGAGCTCTACATTTAACTTAGTCCAACATAGGACTTAAGAGAGAATTCCATAAATTCTAAGATTTTATATTAAACAACCACCAGAGTTCATAAGGATGATCTATATAGTCAAAGTGACTTATAAATAATAATTTTACATTAATAATGAAGTATTTACGTTTTCTCTAACTAAGAGCTCTTTGGAAAAAAACCCAATTTTAAACTAAACAAATAAATAATGAACTTAGGATCAATTTTTTTATTACTCTTGTAACTCAGGTGTAGATTAAATGTTTATAAAATAAGAAGCACCCAAATAGGTCCAATGATCTAATTAATGCTTTGGCTAGCTAATAAAGAACTAGTAACTCAGAGAGTTGATCTCTTTTTCACATGTTCATAAGATCTCTGATTACAAGATAAAATATTCAGCTAGTTACCAAAATATCTAAAGACAACAAAAACCAAAATTCATAATAGAGACCACCACAAGGGCTAATGATATTTTATATCAAATCCTTACCTACACTAAAATGTTCCAAAAGAGAGGTGAATTCATAGGATAGCAAGGTTAATACCAAAATATTAAACATTCATATATGTTAGCAGAGGTTCCTAGTTTGCCATAACTTGCTAATTATGAGAATAACTATGGGAAAGGTAAAAAGTTCCTAACTTGTAGAAACAAAGAATCCTAAAGACATATCACAGAAATATAAAAATATCTAGAAGTTTAGGCTAGTGCAATTTGTATCTAAAGTTCATCAAGATAGAAATATAGATTCAACATTAATTACACAATCTAGAATAGTCAATTGCTTAGGAAACCTTAGATATATTAAAACCATTATCATATATAATACATAAAGTTTGTGGTGATGTTAAAACATAAATCAATTACAACACCATAAAAAATTATCATTACTAAACAGGGATCAACCTATTACACTACACTTTTACAAGATGCCTTTATTTCATGGATCCAATGTCTAACCTATCTCAACTCTTTGAAACTTACATATATACAATACATCATTCACTATCTCTATCTTAGGCACATGGTTATAATAGATTACATTTTGAATCTTCAACAACTATAACCCCATTATAGACTTCCTAAGTTAGAGAAACCCAAATTCCTGTAATATGCTAAAATGATAATATGGTTAATGACTAATCCTCCCATGTATGTTGACCTAGTAAACTGTTGACATGTCCTTATACTGTGATGGCACCCCATATGCATACTTTTTTGTTAACACTTTCCTGAACTTAATTAGTTATCTCATTCTCAAATAACACAAAATCAAAAAACTAAAAGGTAGCAAAATTCAAAATCACATAACCCATAATGAAAGATCATAAGATAAAATACCATTTGTAGTTTTTAGTAAGATAATGAGACTAATTGGCTACCCTTTAAGGTTTTAAAACAACTAGATCACCATGAAACAGAATAATAGAAGAAACAAAATGTGTCAAAAAGACTGACCTTGTGGTGCACCTAAGACTAGTCAGGAGGAGGTAGAGAAATGGTGAAAAATTATGTCACTAAAGATTCGGTCTTCTTCCTCTACCAAATAATCACCAAGATTTGACTAAGATGAAAAAAAATAATCATGGACCATAGTAGCAATTGAGACATCTAGTGTAGCTAAGTCCTACTTGTATGTTTCCTATTCCAATAAAGCTTCTTAGATTACATGAACTAATGCACATAGGGGAGCTTGAGTATACAACAAGTTCTATAAATCATCGTCAACAAAGGTATTAGTATTAGCTTCCATGGTCCCAACCTTTGCATCAATATCATCAAAAAATAGGATAAGATGGTCTGTATATCTATTCACTTGAACTATTGCAAAGGCATTATGCTTAACCTGAGTCTAACACCCTAGAAGCTGACTTGTAACTGTATCCCATGCACTAATAGGGGTATTAAATGCATCATTTATGGACTATGGAGTATCATTTAGGTTAAAAAATTTGGTAGAGGTTGTTTATGTAGTAGAAAAATTGGGATGAAGACCAATCCAAATGCCTTGGAGTTTTTGGCACCAATCTAATAGGTTATAAGTAATTTTCCTAGCTTTCTATGTAGTAAAACTAAGTTGCATATAATATTTGAGAAGCAACTAGAAAAATTATGAAGTCTCAGATTTTATTATCGATCCTTTCTAAACAATTTTATTATCGATCCTTTCTAAACATACTAGGTATGCACTTTACTATTCTGCCAATCCTAGACAAGTTGATTAAGAAGCAAGGGAAGTTGATTAGCATAGGACCAGCCAGGATCAATAGGGACCTACTAAACAAGGTCTAGGAAAGTAGTCTATATAACATAACATTATCGCTATAGGGCTTACTATAACATAATATTCTCTGCTTCCAATTACAAAATCTTCTGGTCTAAGGACTAAGCCTTCTATGATAAAGATTCTTGAAATACAACCACACCTTCAATTTGTTTACTTTGTGAAAGCTAAGTAACATCTAGGGAAAGATCTGTTAGGATCAATGCACTACCTAAATAAGTAGACAAAATAGTGGCCAATGCACATTGAAAAGGAGCAAGTGACAAAAAAAACATCATCCTTTGAACTTGGGGTAAAGGCACATCCAATATGGACATCATAGACAAGATTGTTGAAGTAGGTGGTGACTACATAACCAGCTATGTTACACTCTATGTCAAAAGATCCAAGGACATTTGAGGTAAAACAACATCTCTTGTGGTGGAAGTTTGAACCCTAATAATGGGAAATGATGGGTGCTCTACAGATAAGGTTGATCATGAATAATATTATAGTATTGACTAAGAGACAATAAAATTAGTAAAAGCTTTAGTAACCTCTTACATAGATGTAATATCTTCTAACCACTAGCATTGAGATTTATTCTCTGCCTTGACACTATATTGTTGTGTTTTCTCAGTGGCAACTAGTTGATGTTGTTTCTTAGCCATAGCTTGTTGAATGATAGTGATGGTAGCTTGTGTCATAGTTTCTACTTCTTGAGCACTATGAGTGATTGGAGATTGATCCCATGCCTTCTCTTCCTATATCCTCTACATAGCTTTAGCCTTTGCCCTTTTCTTATCCTTTATATGGCATCGATGTGTATTAGCTCTATTAGCTTATTTTCATTCAACTTGATTTTTTTCCTTAGTTAGAGACTCAAATGCAACTTCCTCATAATCTATAAGTAGTTCATCAGATTGTGATAGTGAGGAGAATTATACAACCATTTGAATCTATGACCAAGAAACTGAGCCCTTCCTCAAATGACCCATGAGAACATCCTATGCAACCACCTATGGAAACATTATCTTTATCTATACACTAGTCAAAGTCAAAGTATGAGAAGTAGATGTGATAAATATCAGGCATCCATTTCAACAATGTCCAAGTCATCTAAATCCTCTTTTTCCCTACAAAACTCGCATATGGACTACTTAAACTTAAGGGTAGAATCTGGTGAAATTTTAAGTAGTACATCTAGAGGTTGTGGAAAAGGTGCACCTACAAAGAAAATACCATGGTTGGATCCATCTGAGCTTGCTAAACCTTTATTGATTTATCCAAGGGGTCTACCATAATATATGGTGGACAAGGTGAAAGGGAAATCCATAGCTCTCATGGTAACTTGTTTTAGATCTACACAATATGTATAGCCTTCCAAAATACAAATTCTTATTCACTTTCATCCTCATACAAATCATCCTTCATGTCTTATAACATTAGGTGGTATACCTCTATTGAATTAGTTTACAACTCAATCTAGTTGCATTGAGATGTGATCTTTGGGATATGAAGATCATCATACCAATAAACTTGGCCCCTTGTTCTACATCATAGTGGTGATGGTGGGATGTATTCAACTGGTCATTTACCCTTTTGACATTATGGGATCTCTATTTCCATAGTAGACATAGCTAGAGATACTATGTCAAGAGGAACAACCTAAAGAAGAATAGTCCATTGTGTAGTCTTAACTTTCTTCAATGTTACCTCCTATTGCATTGTAGACATGTCTAAGAAGAACCCCAATGGGATGGTTGTCATTAGTGAGAGCTCATGGATCCAAATAGATGTACCCTTTATATTTCATTATACCAGAGCATGTTGGCCAAAAAAATTCATGACATTAGTTGGGATCCTAAGATACATGAATGAGCTCTTTTTCCTAATGGTCAAATAATGGAACTTGATCTTGATATTGATTTGTAGAATAAATAATCAAATTGGAAAATTTTTCATCAGGCCAATAATCAATGTCTAGGTGGACTTGGGTCACTGGTGATTTCTATTGAATGAACATGAGAAGAAATACCAAAAACAAGTATTGGAAGGTGTGGTTTTCCATGCCCAAGACCTTGGCAATGTTTTTCTCCAATTATATTAGAAGGAATTCAAGCCAATTGAATTATTACCCACCATGGATCATTTTGTGTGATATCCACCACACCCTTAGTACCCTTGATCATGGCCTTGGTAGTCTGTTAGAACCATTGGGAAATACATTCTGATAACAAACACACTAGTTCACCAGGGAAAGATCCCAATGGAATACCATAGTTCCCTCTAGTAATAATAGATTTGATTTTTGTAGATATTGGTGGTGATTTAGTCTTATAATTCATCAAATATTTTCCTTGGGTAGGCATTGCAAGTACACTAGCCATTGCTTCAATGGATAGATACAATGTTATATTGTGCAACAAATAAATACAATGTTAGTTGTACCATGCCAAAAATAACTACATGTAGTCATATAAAATGTAAAAATTAGAAACTTGAACATGGCTAATGGCACCCAATCCTTAGGTCCCTCTTGCTTGCTCTCATGACCCTCTTAAGCCTACTTTCCCTGATTCTTAGTCATCTATGACCTTCTAGACTTGACCTCAACTAAGCTAGGACCCTCTCTTCATGACTAATCCATCCCCCTAGGTCTCAAATACTTAGGATAATAGTGCCAAAGTTGGACTATAATGCTGGAACCTAAGGTGTCCCATTTTTAGCACTTTTATCTAATCATAATTTGAGCCCAGATTACCATTTTTCCCTAATTTCTCTTGTTCATTATGTTAGTTTGGTCTGATTTCATCTAACCCATGACCAATAGATCTCTATAAAATCCAATTCAAATATAATTTGGAAAGGTTTGGAAAATATCATTCAAGAAAGCAAGAATAAAATCAAGACCACTCAAACAATCTTCCTTATTCTCGCATACAACTAGCGTATACACTTTCAAGCTAAATCAAGTCTTTAGACTAGTCCCTAGCTATCTCAAGCATACCCAATTTTAGCATTTCTTGGATTTCATTCACTATTGTACCAAGCACTCTTAAAGGGAGAACTACACATGGATTGATCCCTCTTTAGAGTATTGGTATGTAGGTAATATGCCGACACATAGGGTGTGAAGCATCTCTAGTGAATCTTACACACACAAACCCTTTTTCCCTATTTGTCTAAGTTTATTTAATTACATGAAAAAAATAAGTATATGAATAATAAAATCTATAGGGATTTATATCAATAGTGAAGATATAAAATTTGGTACACAGGCTCACACTAAGTAGGCAAACAAAACCTAAAAAGATTAGATCTTGAGGACAATAGAACTAGGGGAGGACTACAATACCAAATCCTAGGGTGTCTAATTTTAACATTCCTATTCAATTATAAAATGAAGTTTAGGAACCTATTTATGATAGTGTCCCACTCTTGCATGCAAATTTATAGACCTTACCTCAGTTGGAATGGTCCAAAATAAGCTAAGTTCCATTCTTCCTTGCTCTCTTACTCATTTTAGAAAGGTCAAACCATAATATAATTTCACAAATCCATAGCTATAATCAGGAATATCATTTAATAATTTATCCTACTCATACTTATTTATTAAATAGTAATAAAACTCCATGATTCCCAAAAATAAATGAATCATTTGGTGAACCTGACTTACTTCAAATTTTGCATAAAAAGCCTAGAAAACCTAGGGTAAATTCCTATCTTATTTTTCTCATTAATTTGTGAAATTTTTATTGAAAATTAAAATAAAAAATTTATCTCAAATTTAAAAAAAATTTAGTAAATTTTAAAATAAATTTATTTCAAACCCTAGTTACATCAACTAGCTCCCAGTAATTTTCCAGCATTAATCTAATAATTTATTAATTTTTAGCTTGTCCATATAAATCAAAAATTTGATTCAAATTATCAAATTCAATAGTAATTTCAAAAATAATTTTATTTCAAACCCTAATTGCATCAACTAGATCCTAGTAATTTTCCAATCATTTTCTAAATTTTTAGTTGCCTATTAAAATAAAAAAATCGCTTCAAATTTCAAAAATTCATAGTATTTTGCAAAAATATTTTTTAAAAATCCCTAGTTGCATCTACTAGGTCCATTAAATCAAGAACTTACCCATAAATTTCTAAAAATTTTTCTTGAATATTTAACTCAAAAATTTAATTTCAATTTCAAAAATTCAATTTCAATTTCAAAAATTCAATTTCAATTTCAAAAATTCATAGTATACTGCAAAAATGTTTTAAAAAAATCCTTAGTACCATGTATTACCTCTTATTTTGCATCTTGAGGTATCACCTTACATGTTTGGGAGCTCCATATGTTTTCCATGCATATTCCATTTCCTTGTTTAGATTATATCAGTTTAATCTTTTTTACTATTATCCAAGTTGTTTTCCTTATGCCACCTAAGTTCCTTATATCTCTTCTTTGAAGATGAAGTGTAAGACTTAGTGGAAATCCTCTTGAATTCACGCAAATTCCTTTAATATGACCATAAATCGTGGACAAACAACCAACTCAGGTTCCTATTATAAATCCTACACATCCAAATTACACACATTTTTATGAGGATAACTCTGATAATGAGTAGTATGAAAATAACAATGATGATGTACATATCGATGCTTATGCTCCACCACATTTGACAACTAATCCACTTCCACCTATTGTTGATAATAAAGTTGTCCTCAATAAGGATTTGATTTTACAAAGTTTTAGAGAAATACTCAAAGAACATCCTTGAGATTATACTTTTATCTTATAATCTATCATGGAAATTAAAAAGGCTAAGCAAGTTGAATCTTCCATTCCTTCAGAGAAACTAGTTACAAATGACACTATGATGGAAACTATGTCTCAACAACCCCCTATAGTAGCCCAAAATTCATCTATGACACTAGTTATAGATATTACATCCCTATCTCATGATGTGGCATTGCTTGTGCAATAAATAGTATCTCTTCAATCCAAGGTGATACATCTTGAGCAAGGTGCCACTAAACCTATGCAAGCTTTGGATTCTTTTACTCTTATGCATACACAATTGGTAGATCACATTGCCTTTACACCTTTGCCACAAGGTTTTGTTTAACCTAAGCTTACTCCTTATGGTGGAAAGGGTGATCTAGAGACACATTTGAGAGATTTTCATGTAACATGCTTGGATTATATACAAATGATTGCTTACTTACCAAGTTTTTTCCATGGAGTTAAGAGGATTATGATTTACAATGGTTTTATATTCTATAAAATTAGTCATTCAATGCATTCAATCCTTTAGTTGATATGTTCCTAGCACACTTTAGTGTCAAAATTGGTGTTAAAGTTCCATATGCTCAAATTACTCAATAGAAACAACAACAAAATGAACATCTCATAAACTATGTTCTTTGGTATAAGACCATCTTGGCTAAGATGACTAGCCCCATGGTATACCAAGAGTTATAAGACATTTTCAAACAAAGTCTTCTACCAACACTTCATAAATCAATCATGTTTGAAAGATTCTCTTCCTTCACTAAATTGTGTCACACGTTAAAGCAAAGATAAGTCAAACTAATTTCAATGGACAAACTAAAATACACTAATACATCAAAAAAAACTAATAAGAGTAATAAGAAAGTCCTATATAAGGTCAAGTTCAATTATACTAAAGGGTAGAATCCACTTATAATCAATGCAGCTTTAGAGCCTCCTCAGTGAATAGTTTTATTAGCACCCCCTTGGCATACTTTTTCACATCTTCTAGTTTCTCCAACTAGGGTTTTACAATAGTTTTTGGATTTTAATATCATATCTCTCCCTCTTATTCAAAAATTTCATCCAACAAAGCCTCTTCTAAAGGGATATGATCAATAGGCATTTTATGACTACCACAAAGCACCAAGCCATACAACAAATAGATGCATCAATTTAAAACACAAGATAGAACACCTATTAGATTCAAATGATATTGATCTTGGAGCTTTAGTTGAACCTCCATCAATAAAGAAAGCATAAGATAAAGCATTGAAAATATTCTTATATCTATTTCCATAACATAAAAAATAGGATACAGGGGACACATCAGGGGTTCATCATGCATATCATGCACATCCACCACTAGATACATATAGAGCACCTTCAATTGAGTTACATACTTTGAGCAACATGATCAGTGTATACAATTCCATAGTTCTAGCTAGACCTTCTATCTCCTTAGAATAAGAGATTATTAAGGATGATTCATATTATCATGCACTCTTTATTAGAGCTCACATTCATAATCAACCTATTCATAGTGTGCTTATTGACAATGGTTTCAATCTTAACATGTGCACCTTGACACTAATAAAACATTTGGGTTAATCAAAGTAAGATATCACTCCAATAAAAATATTTATCAGTGGTTTCAATGCACATATATAGATTTCATTGAGTGAGATAGTAATTCCACTATAAGTTGGTCCTACACATGTGGCCACACCATTCACTATAGTTCCTAGTGCAAGAGTTTTTGATATGTTACTTGGTCAACCATGGATTCAAAAATTTAGAGCAGTACCTTCTATAGTTCATAGATTCATGAAATTTATTCATGCTAATCAGGTTGTTACAATTGGTAGAGTTCCATATGAGTTACCGCTCCCTGCTTTAGATCCATCTACCAGTTTGCAGTCACTAATTTTTTTCACCACTAGTTTCAGTTTTACCACTAGTTTAAGCTTATCAAGTTTTAGTTCTTATTCCACTTCATATCTAGACATAATTGAGGCATCTATTGCCAGTATATAGGGTTCACACACCTCTATATCATCATGATTCTAGATAGATTCTATCTATAGTATTCACACCTAGAGTAGTTTCATTGAGATTTCATGCATCTACACATAGAGCACATATTTAGAGAGCTTCTCTTACTTCAAGATGGGTCCTTAAGAGCCCTAAATTTTCATCTAATTCTTAGAGTTACAAAGGGGCCCATAATCAATTTATAGTTTAGAGATTTTAGAATATTTATAACATATATAACTTTTAGAGTCACAGTCTTAGGATTTCCATCATGCTTAACGATCATGCATGATTCCACTCCTTGATACAGGACACCATGATAGGGAGTCTCACATGAGACACATCAGTTAGTATCATTTTGCCTTAGTAGTACCTATACATAGTTTATTTTGCTTGATTGTATATAGATCAAATATTTCAAAAATCCAAAAATAATATAACATTTCAAAATCTAAAAACATTTAAAAATGTCAAAATGACACAAACATTTTGATTATATGCATCATCCATGATTTAAATTGTTACTACTATTTTAGGACTTACATTTACTATTTCATGCTATTGTATGCCAATTTATCTACATTAGCATGCTTCACTTGATCTTCTTTGAGTGTGTGCAGTGATATCTAGATCTTTTATTGTCTCACTCTACCCTTTAAGGGGGAATTTGAAACCTACATTTGAGACACACTTTGATATACATACCCATTGGGGGCATCTTCCACATAACTACACCATTCAAGTTATGTCATTCTTACACTACACACTCCAAGTTATCATGCTAATGTACATTACATACTATATTACATAGATTATTATATCAACATTTCATTAGTATATAACACTCGTATATATCTTAGCATATACCTAGTCTTGTAATAAACATGTCTTACATACTTTCACTCTTGCTTTGATTAGTTAGATGTGATTCTATCTTTCTAGTTATTACATGCTATCTTTTCTTGCCTAGTGTATCATTTTGGATTTTATTTCTAGTTCTTGCTTGTCTCCTGTATAAGTCCTAGGACATTTACCGATGTCTTTCTCTTCTATTTATGTGAGTGCCTTGGGATATTTACCAATTTCCTTTTCTTGTATTCCTCTATGTGATTGTGGATTCCACACCAACTTGATTGTTTTAATTATATGTGTATGTGGCATTTTAACATGCCTTGTATGTTTTTTTCCAATTTGAGTGACATGTGCCTATGTCCCTTTTTACATGGCCCCTTAGACACCCTTGTATGCTTATTGTTCTATGTTCTTGTTGCTTTATTTCTTTTGATTTCTTGTAATGCCATCATCCATATCATGAATTTTTTCTATTTTCTTAGATGCCATGATGGACATCATGCTCTATCCCTCCAAATAAAAAATAATAAAACTAAAAACTAACACTTTTAGTTATAGTTTAGTATATTACACATGTTACTACATTGTGATATCTATCTAGGCATACCCTTGTTGATCTAAAGATATCTCAAATCAAACCATGCTAAAACTTGAGATATCTTGTTGATTATCATTGTTATATCATGTATATTGCTAGCTTAACACACTTGTAGGGTATATTATTTTGAGGGTAGTCATTATAGGGTACTTATTCCTACCCTCAAAAGAGGGGGAAATAAATAAGGGTTTTTCTAAAAATATTAGAGCTCCTATTGGTCAAAAAAATCTAGTTTTAGAACAACCACTCAGAAAAAACTAGGAAGATAGTCAAGATTCTAGAATAGTGATCAATTTCAACCTAGGATAACATCACTGAGGATGGAATATAGTACTAGACACTAGGGTGTCCTATTTTTGGTGCTCTTATCCAAATAATAGAAAAACTAGGTTTTCTATAAGTAGGTAGAAAATTAGGTTAAGTTATAGTTTTGCACAATCAGACTAATTCAGATCAATAATTTTTAGTACAATTTTCTTATAAAATCCAAACATAGGGGGCATAATGCATGTCATGATTATCTCTCACTTATAATTTTTGATATGATAGTTAATATAACTTCCAAAATAGAATCCATGTTTCAGACACCAGTGATTGGGGGTAGATTGCATAACACTTTTTTGCTTCTTTTCTTTTAGTTTTTAGCATTACCTAGGCATTCTCACTATATGCATGTCTTATTCCATCTACAGGTGGTTGGCATCATTTCAAAATGGATTTCATACAATCCTAACCTCTACATTCTCAAGTACCTTAGTTCTTGAGTGGCTTCCACATAAGCCAAAATTTTAGTTTTGGAGTGGATTTCATATAAGTCTAATCTCCATCTTTTTCAAGTTGGAAAACATTGGCTTAGTTTCCAGTACACATTCAATTATCCACACCACATTACCATATTTTTAGGGAATTCATGGGCTTCATAACCCATCTCATATGACATACACATTCATAAATACCGATATCAATTCTTAGCTCCACTTAGTGGGCAATGATAGAGCTAAAGGGATAGCCTTTGCATTCTTGAGGCACCTATTTAGAGAGATTGGACACATAGTCCAGACATTGATTATCATACATAGGATCATCTATATTCACTTAGTATACAATAATGGATCCAATGGGATAGCCTTTGTATTCTTGAGTGACTTTTCAATGAATTGAGGTCTTAGCTCCATTCATGATATAATTTTTGGTACAACATTATCTAGCACATCCAACATTACTTAACATCACACAAGCTTCATGGGCTTCACCTTTGCAAGTAAGTTCAAGTATGCTTTATATTTTCCTTTATCCTAGTATTTCACTTTGTTACATCACTATAATAAAGGTGGGGAAAATGTAATCATATAAAATACAAAAATTGGTAACTTGAGCATGGCTAATGACACCTAATCTTTAGGTCCCTCTTATTTTCTCTCATAACCCTCTTAGGCTTGCTTTCCCTAATTCCAAATCATCGGTGGCCTTCCAAATTTGACCCTAGTTAATCCAAGACCCTCTCTTCATGACTAATCCATCCCCCTAGGTCTCTTCTACTCAAGACAATAACACCAAAGTTGGACTATAGCATTAGATGCAAGGGTGTCCCCTTTTTAGCACTCTTGTCTAGTCTGAATTCAAGCCCATATTACCATTTTCCTTGATTTTTCTTTTTTATTATGTCAGCCTAGTTTGGTTTCATCTAACCCATGACCAATAGATCCCTATAAAATCCCATTCAAAGATCATTTGGAAAGGCTTGGAAAATATTAGTCAAGTAAGCAAGAATAAAATCAAGACCACTCAAGCAATCTTCCATATTCTCTACATACAACTGACCTATACACTTTCAATCTAAATCAAGACTTCAAACTAGTCCCTATCCATCTTAAACATACCCAATTTTAGCATTTCCTAAATTTCATTCACTATTACACCAAACACTCTTAAAGAGATTACTACATATGGATTGATCCCTCCTTAGAGTATTGGTATGTAGGAAGCGTGCCCACACATGGGGTGTGAATCACATCTAGTTCATCTTAGACACACTAACCCATTTTTCCTATTGCACAAGTTCATTAAATTGCACATACAAGACAAGTACATGAATAATCAGCTTTATAAGGAGTTTTGTCAATAATGAAGACCTAAAATTTGGTACATAGGCTCACATTGAGTAGGTAAACAAAATCTAGAAAGATTAGATCTTGAGAAAAATAGCATTGAGGGAAGACCACAGTGCAAAATCCTAGGGTGTCTAGTTATGGCACTCCTATCCAATCAAAAAATGAAGTTCAAGAACTTGTTCGTGATAGTGTCCCATTCTTGCATGCAAATTTCTAGACCCTATCTCAGTCAAAATAGTCTAGAATAAGCTAAGTTACATTCTTCCTTGCTTTCTTACTATTTTTAGAAAGGCCAAATTGCAACCTAATTTCATAAATTAGTAGTTATAATTAGGAATATTATTTACTAATTTATCCTACTCAGACTTGTTTACTAAATAGGAATAAAACTCCATTATTCTCAAAAATAAATGAATGACTACATTATGTTAGGCCAATCCCCAAAAGTGGGAAATCGCATTAGTCACTTGGCATCTGATATAACCAAATGGGGTACCAAACCATTCTATGTAAATAGTCTATTTCATGCATGTTATGCCATGACACTACCATGAAGATCAACAAAATTTATGTGCCAAATTAATACCCCTATCCCTAATTCCTCCTTCAAAGCAACATATTTATTTTTGAAATTATGCTCAAACTCTATAGCACTAGGATGAGCAGCCATGACTACTAACTGAGAAAAAATTTAGAGGATCACAAAGCTAAGAAAATAAACACAAAATAGTAATAACAGAACCCAATTTGAGAAAATGTGAATGGTCTATAATGCCATGAAGTGAATTATTTATACACTTTTATTCACTTGCCCCTTTGAGCTTTCACATTTAATGTTGGGATCTTGAAACCCCTCACTTATGCAAGCTAACATCAAATTTAAATTGGTTTTATACCCACATTATTTTGATTGTAATGAAAAAATTAGCTCAGTAGATGTGGTATTCAATATAGTCGATGTGGCACCAGTCTAGCTACTAGAGAATGTCTGATGGGACACCACCATATTTTTGTTGTCCATATCTATTAGATAGTTGATCTTAATTATGATGTAAAGTTTTGACAATGATGTTATAACCACTTCCCCACATGCTTTATCCATAACTCCCTTTTTATTTAGTGTTATTCTTAATCATGACCCAAAATATGTTTAGGTATAATTCATAGACTTAATAAGTGACCCACACCTATCTTTCTTCAAGAATGTCACTTAGAATCTTGTCCACATGTATTAACTAGATAGTCAGTATGTGCTAGTGTAGATCTACCAGGCCTATCTTATATATTTATTGATAGTGGTTGATCTTATGTTCTACTAACAACTTATTAGAATAGATAACAAAGAAAATTCAAACCAAACTTCAAAGACTTTGCATGAATATAACTTTCCTAAACTAAGAGGGGTGTGAAAAACTACACTTTTGATCTACAAGTTTGATCCTAATGGTAGTAGACTTTGAGTCTACATTTGTTAACCTTTCCAAGAAAATCATTAACTTCTAGGTCTTGTAAGACTACAGTCCCACTTTGAAAAAACTTGTGAAAAACATATGGACCTTTCCATCAAATGGTGAGTTTACCAAGAAATTCACAAAAATTACTGCCATATAGCAAAACAAGTTGCTCATAATGAAATTCTTTTGTGTAGATATTCTTGTCATATCATGCCTTCTGGATTATTTTGTTAACTTCTTATGCCCATACAACTCTATGCCTATCTTTTTCCATGTGATTGAGGTCCGAAAATCAATGTATAAGTGATTTTTCATCATTGAGATGTATTTCATCAGCAACTCATAAGCTAGGCATGACATATTCCATTGGTAGAATAACTTCCATTCCATAGACCAACTAAAATGGAGTAAATCTTGATGCATGCTTAAAATGAGTACGATAAGCCTAGAGTACCATAAGAATTCAATCCTATTAATCATCTTTTTTAACATCACAAACCTTTTTTAGTAGCTTACTAATCACTTTGTTCACAGCCTCTCCATGGTTGTTGGCTTACAGATGATATGTCATGATTTTATGATGGGAAATCATAATTTTTTTTGTTAGGATCTTAATGGTTTTGTTTAAAAAATGTGTAACCCAATCACTTACCAATCTCAATGGGCACCTGAATTTATTAATGATGTTCTCATAAAAAAAATTAGTAGTGTCCTTGGCTCCACATCTTGGTGTAGCAACATCCTCTACCCATTTGGTAAAATAATCTGTCAAAGTGATTATGTATCTAACACTACTATATTTACTTGTGGGATTAATAGGGAAAACAAAATCAATTCCCCACTACTCAAATAGTTTCTATGCTAACATGGGATGAAGAGGCATCTTATCCTTCTAATTTAGTTTACCCATATGATGGAAAACATCACACTATTGGGAAACCCTATATACATCCTCAAAAAAGTGCATCTACCAAATACCACTTTGTATAATTCTCTTTGTGGTAGCTTCCCTTGAAAAATGTCCACCCATGATTCCCTAAAGTGTCTCTTCTAAGACTTGTGATCATTGTGCTCTAGTGCTACTCATTTTAGAACCTCAACTTTCCCTATATGATAGATAAATCCATTTATAATGCTAAATGGAAGAACCTTAGTCAAGAGCTACTTCTTTTCTCTTTTGTAGTGTGTGGGTAATGTCCCCTACTCCAAGAACTATGTGATTTATACTAGTTGTTCAGGAATCATAGAAACTCTAAATAGATGGGAATCAGGAAACTCGTTGGGGATATCTTATGGGTCCTCACCATTATGTAACTTGCTAAGATGGTTAGGGTAAATGTTCTCCCACCCTGGGTTAACATTAAAATGAAAGTGAAATTCTTATAAAATCATTAACTAATGAAATATCCATCTACCCAACATTGGTTTATCTACTAAATATCACATAGCTTGATGATCTATAAAAAATTCAAATGGCGTAGACAATAAATAATGTCTAAATGTTTATAGAGTAAATACAATTGTTAGAGCTTCCCTCTTAGTTCTGGTATAATTCTTTTTACATACAGACAATTTTTGGCCTGCAAAATGGATTGGATGGTCCAATCCTCCTTCGTCAGGCTATGTAATCACTATACCAGCTATAGTACCTAACACATCAACATGCACATGGAAAGGTTTACCCCAATCAAGAAAAATAAGGATCAAAGTAGTAACCAACTTGTATTTTAGATCCACAAAAGTTATTTGGCACTCTTCTATCCATACAAAGGGAATGCCTTTACATAGTAATTTATTTAGTGGGATTGAGATAGCTACATATCCTTTTATGAATTTTTAGTAATACCTCATGTGTCCTAAAAAATATCATACTTTTGTGGAGTAATTTGGTGGTGGCATACTCACTATCACTACAATCTTCACTTGATCCATTAAAATTCCCTTGTTTCACACTACATGGCCTAATATAACACCAAATGGTGTGAAAAACAAATATTTTTTTTAAGTTAAGCACAATATTGAGCATTTTGCATCTTTTTAACATTATTTTTTATTTTGATAAGTGTTCTCAAAATAATGAGAACAATACCCAATCATCTAAATATAGCTCCAAAAAATCATGGATGAAGTCCTTAAACGTAGTTACTATAGCCATAGATTAAACTATGGGTGTATTTTTTATACTAAATGGAATTACCTTGTATGTGAATAACCCCCATTTTGTATCAAATGCCATCTTAGTTATATCCTCAACTATGATGGGTATTTGATGATAGCCACTAAATCCATCAGTGAAGGAATACACCTCAGTCTAGCTATAACTTCTAACACTTCATTAGTAAATGATATTAGAAAGGGTTCATTAACACATGCATCATTTATAATGTGGTAGTTTCTGTAGATATGAATCTCACCTATTCCTTAGTTGTATGACCATAGGACTCACCCAGTACACTTTTTCCATAAGAAATATTATTCTTGCATCTTGTATATAATACAATTCAAATTTAAATTTCATCTTCATATTAGGATTTAGATGATAAAGGCTCTTCTTGATATGGATTTCACCTTCCTTAAGTTCAATATGTATTTCCTTAAGTATTACTTCTACAAAAGTAGTAGGAAACATAGCTATGTAATCTTGAAGAAGCTGTAATACTTCTAAAATGTCTTTTTATTCCCAATATTTTGTAGACACCTAAAAACTGGACAACGATAGTTTTCAATGATGTTTTGGATGGTGTGCCCTTAATCAAATCCTTGATTAGTATACCACCTAGCCTACTAGGCACTTGTCATACCACCCTTTATTAAAACACATCCTTTGATAATCTTTCCACTTGTAGCCCCTCGACCATCACCAGTTAGGGTAACCATCGATGGTTACCCTAACCACCGGTGATTGGGGTCACTTAACTTACCTTAAAATTTGAAATCAACTCTATCTTTGTTCAAGATCAGTATCCTTCAAAATGGAAACTTGATTTAATGCCATATTTTAAAAATGAACAAAAATAAGCATCTTTATCCTCCTAAATGAGCAACTTTCCCTCAAAGCTTCCCTCCTCACTTAGCAATTTTTTTTATAAATGAAGGGCTCTTGGAGGGGTTATGGATTCAAAAATTTGTATCTAAATTATCTTATTCTCTTTATGAAGGTCTGTAAGACTGCAAAGCTCTATCTACATGACTTTTGAAGGTAGGAGTATTGTTATGCTATTCAACTTTCTTCAAGTTTCAACTATCATCTACCTAGCATCATACAAGTATCATTTACTTATTTTAGCATATTCTTTTATCATTTGAGTTTTCTATCTTAATCAATATATCTACATGTCCTTCCTTATCCATAGTATCCATATCTATCATTCTACCCCTCAAATACCTCATCTCTACCATCTTTTTAATCCTCCATAGGCATCCACAAGAAACCATCGATGGTTGTTTCAACCATCACCGACCACAACAATTGTCATTAGTTACCCAACCATCGTCAATTAGTCCATCTATTACTAGTTACCTTGACCATCGATGGTCTCTATTAGAGAAAATAATAAAGTATTATTTTCTCCCCCTTTCAGCTAATCAAACCCATGTTTCTATTCCTAACTTGTCTATAGACTCTGCTCTGATTCTCTAGACATAACCTTAATACACTTGTACATTGTGTCTTTTATTAGGTATGTTATTTATATTCTTGAATATATTATTTATTATCATTTGAATGCAAGCATATTTATTATATCATTTTTGACTTAATTGTCTTAAAAGTGGATTGACAACCTCTTAGAAGGCCTTGTGCTTCTTGGATCTAGAATATGCTAAGAAATCCACTCAACCTACCATCTAAAAAGACTCTCTTCTAGTCTTCTTGTGATTTTCAAGTTATCTTCCCTAACCAAAGAGGAGTTCCCACATTTTTTTGGATCAATGCACACATTATACTAAGTATTCATCCATACACCTTAATACTCTCTTTTATCTACTTTCAGAACTAAGAAATGAAGGAAATAAATTAAAACATGTTGGCACACTTGGTGGGACACTAGTTCCCTTTCTTCCTTACTTTTTTACTCATCAAATGAAATCATTTATTTTTTGACTTAAAAATTAACCATTTACATTCATTGATTGCTTTATAATTTTAGTTCACTTAGTATCATAGCATTCACACTTGTTATCACACACAAAACCAAACCACAAAATAATTTACACATGAAAATAATATTTCAGACAAGGACCAACCAAGATTTCATCAACTGACAGTAACCTTACCCCCTCCTGGCTATCCCACTTGAATATCACAACCAGAGGGAGAGCCAACTTAGCTCTCTAGTTGAGTATAAAATCTAGACTCAATATATCTTGGCTAAGCACCCAACACCCTTATCACTGTGGGATTGTGAAGTGAGGGGGTAGGCCCCAACACCAAACCCTATATTGAATTTCAACATAGATCTTCCTTATGAGTGCCTAAATAACCTGAAACCATCCATAGACTTCCTCTTTAATACCTATTTTTCAAGCCAACTTCCCTTATCACACTTTTTGAGGTATAAGCCAAAAGTGATTTAAAATTAATCCTAAGGTTAAAAGGCAATTATTAGTGTATGTATTGATTTATTTGAAATTTTTTAGGTTTTCTCTTTGTTTGAGGTGTGACTATCACAATAACATTCCCTATTTTCTCATATGGTTTTAACCAAAAAAAAAGTGAGAAATCAAGACAACCAACCACCACCTTCTTCTTCATCCATGGATTATACCTTAGATGTTGAAAAATTTCCTCACACTTCACCTCACCATTCTTCTTCACCACCTTCTCCTTCAAGAATCCCAACCATATCTAGAGGAGATATATAATTTATTCCTTTCTTAATAATAATCTAGTTGATTTACAAAATTACCTCAATACCTTACCCCATTGTACTCCCTTGCTTTGGTTTCTTCTTTTGATCATTCTCTTTGCATGCCATCCCACTTCATGGTAAGTACCACTTTAACCCAGCCATTGACTTAGGCCTCTTCCAACACCCCATCCACTCAAACTCAAACCAACCTTCCACCTCCTAACCAAAAACCTCTTTTCACACCTCATGTGGGTTCAATTTTACCATTAGTCACCTATACCCTATCTACTGTGGTATTATCTTCCATTTTGAATTTTATCTTCCCTTTAGTTGTAACCAGTCCCTTAACCACAACCCCACTTCAAAACCTAGTATTGTCCATACCTCAAAACCTTCCCCCAATCAGCACTATTTTAACTACCCAACCTCAACCTTCCCAACTTCCTCCTACCTCAACCAAATAAACCATGCCATTTCATCAACAAATGCCTATGATAACTTACCAATATGTCTCTAACCCACAAGGGTACATACCACCCTCTACCCAACCTTTCATACCAAGAGTTTTTATGTACCACCATCTCAACCATTTGACACCACTTATTAGTATGTGGCTTCTTCGATAGCATCTGCTACCTATTCATACAATATCATAAGCCAACCCCAATAAAATGTACTAATTATGCAGTTTCTCAACCCCAAACTGATCTAATCAAAATTATCATGGACAAATTTACTAGTTTGGATTCATTGATTTTTACCTCAACTAATCTTTTGTCTTATAACCAAATTTTTAATGAGCCTATACACCCATCCATGCCCATTCATGCTTACCCTCATCAATGGGAATTGCCAAAATTTTCTAAATTCCAAGGTAAAGAGGATCCCTAGTAGCACTTTAGAGATTTTTATCATGATTTCTATTTGACCACTTATGATGATGCTCTCCTCCTTTTAACCTTTCCCATGTCATTATTTGGGGCTGCCCTTGATTGGTATATTACATTTCCCACTTGTTCTATCTTTTCTTTCTCTCAATTGAAACAAACATTTTTAGAACACTTTTCAATAAACATATCTAAGAAGGTTTCCATTACTGATCTATACTCCATCAAATAATTTGAGGATGAATCCATGATTGATTTCATTTCCAGATGGAGGGACCTCATTAATCAACTCACTTTCCCATTACCCCAACTCAAATTAATCAAATTATTCTCTTGGGGGTGTGATAAACACATTGCTCCAACTCTCAAAGTGTAAACCTCTAGGAACTTTGATGAAGCATTCACTATGGCCCATAAATTGGAAAATTAGGCTATCAATGAAGGAAAGTTGAAGCTTCAAAATAAAAATTCTAGTTTCAAATGCACTGATTCATCTTCCACCAAAACCTTGAATGCAACTAGTTCTAAAACAAAAGCATCAACACACATGGTTGCTCTCAAGACTGCATCTCCTCCACCCATTAATCAAACACCTCAAACCAATAATCCTTCTAATCACCAAAACCATACCCAAAATTGGGTTCCTTCAAAACCATTTACCTTGATTGGGGAATCCTATGCATCGGTGTTGGAAAAATTACTTAAAGCCAATCTAATCCAACTTCCACCTATTAATCCCCCTCAATAATTTGATACTTCTCACCCCCTTCTGAGGTGGTATAATCAGAATTGTCATTGTGATTATCATCAAGTTTTTGGACATGATATAGATAGATGTAATACATTTAAGAGCATTTTCCAAGACCTAATTGATAAAGGGGAGCTAGTGTTTGATAACCCAAATGCTCTTTCTAACCAATCTCTTGATTTTTTTTAAAACTATTCCCAAATCATCCACCTTCAACCCAAAATCATGAAATTCAACCTAAATCCTCCAAATCACATGAGGAACATGTAATTAATGTCATCAGTAATGTGCCCATTACTGAAGAAGTTATGACCTCCATCACCCAAATAGAGAAAGACAACCCACCACCACCTATTTCTCTAGATGCCTAAATGGGGGAAGTAACTACCCCTTCCACTTCCTTGGATGAAACAACAACTCCATCTACCCCTCCTATGATGGAAATACCCAAGGAGATAACCACTCCATAGACCATTTCTTCTACTCCTCTTGACAAAATATAAGAACCACCTACTTCTTTAGGTCGATCGACTAATGTAGAATCTATACCAACCCTTCCACTCAAAACCATTACCCTTACCACACCAATTATAGAATTATCCATACCTCCCTTGGAAACCATTTCCCAAGAGACCATACCCTTACCTACCGAATCATTACCTTTGAAACCTTCCACCAAGGGTAGCAACATTGAAACTTCTCCTTTTTCTTCCCTAAAGGGCTTGAGATTTGAAACTAATGATTCGCAAACATGACCCATTTATAAACCCTTTTGCTAGATAATTCAAAGTTTAGAATTTACCTCCTAACCCAAATTTGATAGAGCCAAATTTTGGCATCGGCTTGGACTCCTGTATTGAAATAAAACTGAACCCTCTACTTCATTTGAGTCTACTCTCGAGCCTGTTGTTACAAATCCAAAAACTACCCTTCCTAAAGGTACCACAAAACCATCTCAATTTCCCCCACCTAAAATTGTCAAGTCACCATATGCTTCTTTTATCAAGCCAATCAAGAACTTGGGGGTTCTTTTCATGCATAATCCTACTCACCTTCCATTGAGATTGGATTTAACCACATCAACCCAACCAAAACCTGTTCCAATTAAGCCCATTAAGAGGGAAGGATTACCTAGACCACAACCTTGAGGAAGAACCATACAAATTCCTTCACTTCTACCTTGTATTTTAGGACCACATCCCTCCACTATTCCCATTACCTATTCTTCCTTCAAAAAACCATCTCCCCTTTCTCTACCTATAACAAGCCCATCTCCTATTTCATCATCACTCCTTACCAACCTTTCTCCATCCACTTTCCCATCCATTAAACCTTCATCATCTAAACTCCTAATTCCTAAACCAATTATAACTAAGCCAATTCTTCCTAAACCACCAACCAGACTCAATCCACCAACCACACTTCCTATCCAAAAGTCTTTTCCCAATAATATCCCTACACCCAAAGTTAAAACTTCACCACATTTTAGATATTTACCAAAATATTATACAACCATTTTATAAATACTATTGCAAGCTTATATCATTAGCTTACCACCAATCAAACATTTTGACCCCACTCTTTAAAAGCCAGCCTAGTTTAATGACAATTTGATTTGTCTTTACCATAGACCCCAAGGCATGATATAGAGAACTATAAAGCTCTCCAAACTATCATTCATGGCCTTTTAGAGGAGGATAATATATTATATGAACCTTGTTTAAGCCCCTTGCCTCTTTTACCACCTATCCAATCTACCTACCAATAATCTACTTCAATACTCATGCTAAGGAGTGAAACAGAGGAACTGAAGAAAAAAACTAATCCCCTTATCCATAATATTCATATGGTGACTTAGTCTCAAGTTGAATAAAAGGATAAAGGTAAAGAAATAAAATATAATGAAAAGGGTAAATCCAAGGTCACCATTCCATGGTCTTCCCCTTCAACTCCCCAACTAACCCATCAAATGCAAATGACTACACCCTCACCTTCACCCTCACAACCACCCAAGACTAAAGTATCCATTTTGGGAGCCCCTTCTTCTTCCAATGCAACTCCATTCATCTAGTGCTTGGTGTTAAACAACTTCACCAAATGGTAGTAAAATGAGTATTTATGACTTGATTAGCACCTCACCTCAACATTATCAAGCTTTAATCGAAGCCCTATATTCTATAGAGGTTTAACTAGATGATCCCCAAGCTCTTGCACATTTGATTGGAGCCATCTAACATCCTACCATGGTCACCTTTTAAGAATATATAATTCTACCCTATCATAGTGAAGGCCTTGATCCCCTTCTTTTTATCACAACATCCATCAATCATACCCATGTCAAAAGATTTATGATTTATGGGGGAGAAAGTATAAATATCATCTCCTCCCATGCCTATGATCAACTCCAACTACCTAAAAACATCATGTCAGAAAGCTCGGTAGTTCTTCAATCATTCAATGATACCTTGGCCACCACTCTAAGAATATTTGTTGTCCACATCTATTTGGGGCCTTAAACTATTCTTAAACTATTTTATGTCATAAAGGGTGAATTTGAATATATTGTGTTACTCGACTACCCTTGGATCCACATCATGAGATGCATTTCTTCTACCCTTTATCGATGTGTCAAATTTGTACATGAAGGATAAGTCATTACAATCAAAGCTAATCCAAGTCCCTTTGCTTCTTGTAATATGACATATCAGCCAAATGATGTTCTTATTCCACCTTCAGCTTCTTCAAAACCAACCTCTAACCAAGCCACCAGATCAAACTAACTTTCTAACACTTATATCTTTAAAAATGATGAAGCATCCACTAGTTCAACTATCTCTTTATCTCAAATCTTGGTTGAACACCCCTTGTAGTCCATGTTTTAGCATCTAATGCTAGGGAAATATTGAATTTTAGATTTGGATGCTTTCCATTCTCCACATGAATTTGGGAACCTTCAAAATAATCCATCATATGATCCCAATGTAGGCACCCTCATCCCCTTTGGCCTTCCCAACAATAAAACATATTTTGTTTGTGGGGGAATTGACAAACCACTTCTTGCTCCTATCACCATGCCTTGTATCTAGCCATTCACTTCCAAATTTTCTTATTTTAGCAACCTGATATTTTCCTAAACATAACTTCATTGGTGTGATTAGAAAGGGTTTGCTCTTGGCCTATTTAAAAAAAGGAACCCATGAACTTCCTATTGTTAAAACCCAAAAACCTCATGAGTTTTTTGGCTTAGGGTATGTTCCCCTAGAAAAGCCCACATCACCAACATCAATCCCACCTCTTTCATTTAGATAACCTCCAACCTCACCAATCCCACCTCTCCCATTTGGAAAACCTCCAACCTCACCTCTCCCATTCAAGGAAATTCTAACCTTATCAACCTCACTTTTCCAATCTGAAGAACCTCTACCATCACAAACTACATTTGATGACATTGACATCATCCCACCTAACTTTTTTTCTTGATCAACACCATTAGTTTAGGTTCCCTAACTTATCAATAGGAAGGTGAAACTAAAACCATTCCTCTCATCCACCCTAAAATTATTACACATGACTCACCCATCATTAACACTTAGTTTAGGTTCCCTAACTTATCAATAGGAAGGTGAATCTAAAACCATTCCTCTCATCCACCCTAAAATTATTACACATGACTCACCCATCATTAACACTATCCAACATCAAGATGACAATTCTATTCTTACGTATCTGGGTGTGGGGGAATCTTTTCTTCAAAAATACCTTGCTCTTGAAAACTAAATAATGATAAATGAATCAATGATAGAAGTTAATTTGGGTACTCATGAGAACCCTTGTATTGTCAATATTGGCCAATCCTTAACCCTTGAGAAAGAATGAGACTATCAATATTTTCTCCATGACCATAGCATATCATTTGCTTGGTCTTATCAAGATATGCCCAATAATTACCCTTCCATCAGTCTTCATAACATCATTACCCACCCTAAAGTTAATATAATTCGACTAAAGCTTTTTTGTATTCACTCTCGCATAAATATTCTCATCAAAGAAGAACTACAATGCCTTTTTTCTATCAATTTCATTCAACCCATTGATTATCCATAATGGGTCTCCAATATCATTATTGTTACCAAACCCACTAGGGGATTCTAAATCTGTGTGGATTTCTATTATCTTAACCTTGCATGCCCTAAAGATGACTTTCCCCTACCTAACATAGACCAACTTATCGATCTTATTGTTGGCCATGAAATGCTATCCCTTATGGATGGATTTTTAGGATACAAACAAATCTTGATCACCCCTCAAGATCAACATAAAAATCCTTTATTACCCTATGGGGAAATTTTTTCTATCATGTCATGCCCTTTAACTTGAAGAATGTAGGATCCACTTATCAATGAGCCATGACTTATATTTTTCATGACATCATCCAAAAAATAGTTAAGGATTATATTGATGATCTGCTCGATAAATACAAACACCACCAAGATCACCTCACTATTCTCTCTATCATCTTCAAAAGACTTATCCATTGTCATGTCAGACTAAAACCAAAGAAGTGTATCTTTGGGGTCTTATTAGGAAAAATTTTGGGCTTTATTTTTTCCCTCCATAAAATAAAAATAGACTGCACAAAAGTTTGAGCCATTTTAGAAATGCCTCCCCTTACTAACCTAAAACAACTTCATAGCCTACAAGGCAAACTTTAGTCCATTCACCACTTTATCTCCCAACTATCTGATCATTATCAACCCTTTCACAACCTCCTTAAAAATATACCTCCTTTAAATGGTGTCAACAGGTCTTTGATGCAATCAAGAAGTATCTTCTTTCTCCACCAATCCTTATCCCCCCAAAGGAAAATAAACCATTTTATTTATACATATCTACCACTAATCATTCCTTGGGAGCCATGCTTGCTCATCATGGCAACCAAAATAAGGAGTAGGCCATATATTACATCATCCATACCCTTATTAACTATGAAACCTGATACACACATCTTGAAAAATTTTACCTTGCCTTAGTTTTTGTTGCTTCTAAACTTTGTCACTACCTTCTCAACCACAAAACTTATGTCATCACTAATATTGACCCCTCAAATACATGCACTCCAAACCATATCACAACCACTGTATGGATAAGTGGATTATGCTTTTAGCTAAGTTTGATCTTGAGTTTATTCCACATAATTCCATCAAAGGATAGGTGATTGTAGACCAACTAGTTAAAGCACCTCTCCCTCATAATCAAACTCCCTCTCTTACCTTTCCAGATGAGTCTATAGCTACCCTTTCTTTGAAACAACCCACCTACCAAATGATTATGTATTTTGATGGATCTAAATGTCAAAATGGTGGGGGTGATAGCATAATCCTTATTCTTCTTAATGGGGAACCTCTTCCCCTATCTTTCAAACTCAATTCTGAATGTACCAATAATATAACTAGATATGCGGCCTTGGTCATAGGTATCTAAACCACTCTAAATTTAGGAATAAAAACCATTAGCATCTTTGGAGACTCTCAACTCATCATTAACCAAGTCATAGGAGCCTATCAATGTAAAAAAGATGTTTTTCTAAAATATAAACATTTTTTAGCAAACTTATAACATCATTTGACCATTATATCATCAAATCAATCCCTTGTTCTACAAAAAAATTTACAGACACAATGGTTTCCCTTGCATCTCAAATTTCACCTCAACCTTTTGACTCTAAACTATTTGTCACCATCGACCATTTAGTCACACCATCTTATCTCCTTCATTTCCTTCATAGAAATGAGGCTTTTCACACCATCAAAAGAAGTAAATGATGACATCTGTGGGGGGCACTTCAGTGGTCTACCCATTGCTAAATATATCCTTCACCTAGGTTACTATTGGCCCACACTCAATCAATATTGTTGTGAATATGTCAAGAAATGCATCAAATGTCAACAACATGCTAACCTTCATCATGCACCTCCTCATGGTATTCAAGTATCAACAGATTATTAGCCTTTTTCATAATGAGGTCTTGATCTTATTAGAGAAATAAATCCACATTCCTCACAATGACATCAATATATCATCATTTCTATGTAATATTTCACCAAATGGGTAGAATCCATCCCCCTAATCTTAATCAAAGCTGAAAAAATCATTGATTTTATCAACCACCACATCATTTGTCACTTTGGCATTCCTCACAAACTTATCACTAATAATGGTAAATCCTTTTAAAATAAAAAATTCCAAGATCTTTATGATGATTTTGTTATTGGCCTAAGCTTCTCCTCACCTTATCATCCATAAGCCAATGGATAGGATAAGGATTTCAACAAAACCCTCATCAAAATTCTCACTAAGGTAGTCAATGCTTTAGGTAAAGATTGACACCTCTATATCCCATTTATTTAATGGGCTTACCACATTAGTATCTGAAGTTCTATAGGTACTACACCTTTTTCTCTTGTCTTTGAAGCCAAGGTGGTCTTACCTGTTTAAGCCTAAATTCCATCTCTCTACATATCCATGCATGAGATTCTTTTTAAAAGTGACTATCATCAAGAGTGTTTAGCATGCTTAGAACTTATTGATAAACATTAGATTGCTTCCCTTAATCACCTTCACATTTATCAAGACTGAATCAAATGAGCATACAAAAAACATCTAAAAAACATGAGAATTAAACATCAAATATCTCATCCTCATGGAAAAGACTAAGAAAGGCAAGTTTGCTTTTAACTAGTTAGGACTCTACATTATAACCCATAAGTATGGATCGAGTGCTTATCACTTGTCCTCTCTCAAAGGTAGGCCATAGCTTGAACCCATCAATGCATCACATTTATGTCTCTTTCATTGTTAAAATAAGGTTCAACCACACTTTTGTGTCTCACTTAAGCTCATTTTTTGGACCATTAACCTTCTTCTCTATCTCTTTTGAGATTAATTAATTGTATAAAACCATGTGATTCATCTGTCACAGTAATAACCTAATCCTAAATATGGGTACCCAAAATCTACCCATAGCATGTTTCTCATGGATATTTTTCATCTTTTAATATATGGAATCCCATGGTCAATTATTTCTCAAAACTCCTTCCTCTAACAAACCTTCTGTGTCTAGATCTTGATTTTACATGGGTAGAAATTTTGAGCCTGAATAGAGTTATCCATGCCTAATTTTCATTTAAAATATATCCAAACTTAAAAAATAAATAGTATACTACTCCCTCAAAGGATAGCTATCACATTAAATCAAAAGTTGCTTAAGGTAGACAAATCCTTCGAAGGACATATATACAAAAATAATAAAATATACCACTCCCTTGAAGGATGGCTACAACAAATGTTCATTTGAAGCTTCCCACATCAATCATGTTCAACAAATTATAAAGAAATAAATAAAAATCCAAAATTGGTAATGAAATTGGCTCTTATATCTACTAAATGTAGACCTCCTACATTGATCAGTCTACACATTATTATATAGCTTGCCAATGATATGGACTTGTCTGCTAGGGTTCTTTGGTCATCTATGGAAAAGCTAATCACTCCACTATCAACATATTTCATTCTCCTCTACCCATTGATTCAAATCCCTACCTATCACCTAATAATGAATCTAAGGGATTATGAGCTTACTTGACATGAAGTGGTCAAGATACTAGTTTTCTTAATAAAACACACTCTTAAAAAATATTTGATGGATTTATGTTTACTAAGTTGATCCATCTATGGATTCTTATTGTTTGGTTCCCACTAGCAAAAGGCACCATGCTCCTTTTCTTATCCAAACATGTGGACATATATGTCAACCTTACCTATGCCACACCCATACCTTGAATCATTAACCAAACATCACATTTTATTTAACATTTTGCCTAAACATATGAAAAATTAACATCATGTGTTAATCATAGGATAATAATGATCTATAAACCATAACATCAATATGAACATACAAAATTACATTATGATTTACCCATCAAAACACCATCATCATATGGAAATGACATCATACCTAATACCATCAATAAAGAGTGTCATAATCAGAACTTCCACATCAATAAACATTGAATCACAATCAAATCACCACATAATTTTATAATCATCATATCATACATCAAAATCACATGCCTAAACTAAACTATGCAAAATAATCATCAACATCGTAGATATCCTACATAAATATTCATCACATAAAGCATGACCACAACACAAACTCATCTATAAAACACACACACACACACACACACACACTAGCACTATACCTATACCTATACTTGTATATGTACCTATCTTAGGTGGTCACCCTGTTAGTTGACCTACTACCATAGCCCACTACCTAGTGTTTCAAGTGTCACTCCACTAGCCAAGCTAACCTAGTACTCTCCCCATATTTTATCATTAGGACATTGTGCTAACATAATGCCTTTACTATAATGCAATTCTTGTATGGCCATTAGGTACCTAGCCTATGTCATAAAACCTAGAGGTGCCACTGCTACTCCATTGGGCCATCATAAAGAGTCCTTCTCCTAAGTCACCAAGCTAAGTGAGGTCCTTACTTGATTTTAATCTCATGTCACTGACATAATCTCCCCCTATAAACTAGCCACCTAGCCCTATAAAGTGGCCACCTGACCTTGGAAAATGGTTACCTATGCTTATGCTTGGTCTCTCTATACTATCATTCCTCCCAATTGACCCTGAAGAGTGGAAATTTATCCCTAAAGAGTGGCCATCTACCCTTGTATTAATACTATATAGGTTTGAGCTATAGATAATGCTATTGCTTCCTATGGATCTCCCTAGGCTGGTCCCCTTGCTAGGTCAACATCCATAGGCCCCTAACCTCCATCTCCTAGCCCAAAATCAATGGCTATGTACCTCCCCTAAAACTAGGTTTGATAATATAATATCACACTTGCATCATCTCTAACTCTATCCAATATTTCCTCATAATATAGTACCTCCTCCTAAGGTTGTGGCTCTGGCAATAAAAATTTGGCATCATCTCTTTTGTAGTGGGGAAAATTTAGTGGAATACCCTACTAGAGTCTAAACTGATGCCACACTCTCTCCATAGGGATAAGCTTCATTTCATGATCTCATCTAGCATAAACCCATCTCTAAATATTTAGTGCATAGGTATGCCTCAGGTAGCCATCCCACATAGGGCAAGTCTTGTAGGGTCTCCATGCTATATCACCTAGAGACAAACTCTCTAGAGTACCTTGAAACCACTCTAAATCTCTCAGGCCACCACTAACTCCTATAATCATAGCTCCTCTCCTCTATCTCAAAAACCCAACCCTATAGTCTATCAATAGATATCCATCCATAGGTAGACCCAATAGTCTCAACACATGAATGTGCTCATATGCCCAATAGTGTAGAACAAATCCAATGCTAATGCCATAGTGTTTATGAGCTATGAATCCCCATAGCTCCCTATAAATTTAGACCAATAACACCTATCCCCATCAAAATATCATATCCCTAAATATCAACTCTTCTAATAGACCTAACAACACACAAGGGAACCTCCCTCCTACTAAATCTAGTACAGAAAAACATGTCATTGCTAATTGCATCATCATCAAAAGATGCCTCTCATCTAGAGCTCTCTCATACAAAGGTCTAACTCTAAAACCACCTACATAGAATTGTATGTGAGTCCTATCAAATTCATACAACAAACCCATCATATAGTTTGTCTCATCGCCCTCTATATGATAAATTGGATCCCCTCAAATTGGAAACTAGGTGATTCTATGGACATCATCTATCAAGATACTCATCTCTCCAATCGGTAACCAAAATGTGTTAGTTTCTCGATCCCATGTATTCATGAGGGAAATTATCATAACCACATCTCTTGGTAGACATTGATAATGACACATCACCCCAAACCCCACTACCTTTATGTGACATCAATCCTCTATGATCATCATCTCTTTCACCTCTACAAACATAGCCAAGATTTGATCATATAACTGGATCCACTCCTAAGCCTACATAATAATAATCCCATAGGTAGTGGCTTATAGATAACAAATGAAACCTTTTCATCATGAATATAACTAATTAAAAACACACAAACTTTTTTCCTATAAACAATCAATTTTTTTTTCACAACACACTCCCCAACACACAACCTAGCATCACCAACTAAACCCTATATTAATCTCACTATTATCTTGAACCTATTAACTCACACCCTATAGAAAACCATAACCCATTATTTACTAACTTACATATATATTGATTAACCTACATCATACCTTCCTTCTTTACCTATATATCTTAAACCTATATTTTACAATTATAATATTATAAAATATACCTAGTTTCTATTAATATTATTTTCAACACCACCCACACACTCACACAACAAACCCCTCATCGACCGGTGATAGCTCCCTCAACCATCGATGGTCTCCTTGGGGGTATTTTCTTTCCTTTGGGTCAACCATTGTACGTTAGGTTAACTACCATCAATCACTATTGGTGATCGATGGCAGTGAGCCTCAACCTCCTAACCTCCTCCCCTATACACTAATTCTTATAACAATTCCTTTTCCCTTGTTTTTACATATCCTAACCACCCATTACACCTCTCTAGTAGATACCACATTCCAAAAAACTCTACTTAACCTTTATTTTTATCCCTAAACAAAACCCTAGGTCATATTATACCACCCACATCTACCCATTTTATGTATTTCACTCATTATTCATCACTCTTCCTTTAACACTAATTACTATTCTTATCACTTAAACGACATAACCTACCTCATTTTTTGATTGGTGGCATCATCTCAGTCTATGCCCCACCACTTACCTATATGCATCTCCCTCATCCTTTTTAGCCCTACTCAATCACAATCTCAATCATAATCACCCAATCTAGTAGGGACACCTCAACACTTTTAAGCACCAACACATACTATTTACTTAGATAATACCAATCACCACACACCACATTGTCAATAAGGATAAATGTTTATCCTTTTTCCTTTTGTTATTGTTTTAGGGATTTTAACCAACCTTCAATGGTTAAACTTAACTATCACCAGTTGAAACCCCCAACCTTTTGACCTTAACTAATGATGGCTACCTAACCATCATTGTATGGACCTAACCATCATCAGTTAGGGATCCCTTTCTTCTCAACCATATCTTTTTCTTCCTTCTTCACCACTTCACAACACCTCTACCTAGGGTCACCCCTTACATACCAAACCATAACCTATTCAGATTCAACCTATCAAGAACTACATTAGGTTTGAAATCCATGTTGGATCTATTGTCTAAAGGACTATGTAGGTAGCATCCTCTTGTATAGTGCATTAGAAGTTAGCTAGGCTACCCCTTACCCAACAAGCCACTAATTATCCCATGTCCACCTCAATGTTTGGATTTTATTTCAAAAAACCTATTTTCATATGTTGTGATGACCTTACTTTGGTCATTTTACATGCCTTGACCTACTTTTTCCATGTTTCCCTTTTGTATTATGTAAAACCTTATGCACAACCCAACCCTTGGTGTCTTCTCAAGAGCACTTCCTACCTTGGATACCTGAATACACACCCAACCTTTCTAGGTAACTTGATATGTGTGACCCAATCAACTATGACCAATGTTGGGGACTAATTACCCTAATCACTTCTCTTAGAACTTGACCTTATTTTCACCATTATCACTATTAGTCTTGGCATCCTTTTGGCCCTTGCACTTCATCACCTATTAAGCTTCTTTATTCTTCAAATACCCAACACCACTCTTATTTTTATCAAACCTTGACCCAATTTATATCTTTTCTTATCAACTCTTGATTTGAGGGGGAACACCACCTCCCTCCTATACTTGAGGCAACTAGACCTAAACCTTAGCCAACCATCTATTTTTTTTCTGTAGTTTGCTTAGAGATGCATAACAAAAAGGGGGAAAATATAAACACCTAAAAATTGCATAATTATAGTTTTCAATGATGTCTAAGATGGTGTACCCTTGATCGGCTCTTTACTTAGTAGACCACCTAGCCTACTAGGCACTTGTCATACCACACCTTCCTAAAACACATCCTTTCATAACCTTTCCACTTGTATCACCTCAACCATTACCGATTAGGGTAACCATCAACATTTGGGGTCACTTAAATTGCCTTAAATTTTTAAAGCAACTCTAGCTTTGTTTGAGATCAACATCTATCAAAATGGAAACATGATTTAATGCTAGCTTGTGAAAATGAATAAAAATAGGAATCTTTATCTTCCCAACTTAACAACTTTCACTCAAAGCTTCCCTCCTCACTTAGCAAGTTTTTAATATAAATGTAGGGCTCTTAGAGGGGTCAAGGATCCAAAAATTTGCATCTAAATTCTCTTTTTCTCTTTGTGCAAGCATCTAATACTATGAATATCTATCCACATGATTTTTGAAGGTTAGAGTATTTTTATGCTATTCAACACTCTTTAGGTTTCAATTATCATCCATCTAGCATCATACAAGTATCATTTATTGTTTTAGCATCGTCTTCTATCATTTGAGTTTTCTATCTTGATCAATATATCTATACATCATTCCTTATCCATAGTTACCATATCCCTCATTCCACCCCTTAGATACCTCATCTTCACCATCCTTTTAATCCTACATAGGCACCCACAAGAAACCATCGATGGTTGTTTCAATCATCATCAATCACATTAACCATCATCAATTACCTAACTATCATCAATTACCTTAATCATCGATGGTCACTATCAAAGAAAATAATAGATTGTTATTTTATCCCCCTTTTAGCCAATAAAACCCCTATTTTTATTCCCAAACTTTTCTATAGACTTTGCTCTGATTCTCTAGACCTGACCTTTATACACTTGTGCATTGTGTCTTTTATCAAGTACATTATTTATCTTCTTGCATATCTTCTTTCTTATCATTTGAATATGAATATATTTATTATATAATTTTAGACTTAATTATCTTAAAAGTGGATTGATAACCTCCTATAAAGCCTTTGCTTCTTAGATATAACATATGCTAGGAAATCCACTCAACCTACCATCTAACAAAACTCTCTTCTAGTCTTCTTGTGATTTGTAGGTTATCCTCCCTAGCCAAAAAGGAGTTCCCACATTCGTCAAGATAAACATGAAAATTCTACTAGGTATTCATCCACACAGCTTAATACTCTCTTTTATTTACTTTTAGAACTAAGAAATGAAGGAAATAAATTGAAACATAGTCACCAACATGCACTAATTTTGGTGTGTCTTTCGACTTGATGTTCACAATTTGTTCCTTTAGAGGTTCCTGATACACTTTATGCCCATCTTCAAGAATGAACTATTGAATGGCCTCCTCACCCTCTTACTCTAGAAATTTTATCTATCATAGTCAGTCTTCTTTAGCTTTTACATCCATGTGTTTAGGTAATATTTTATAGTCTAGTTTAGGCTCAAAAAACTCAGCAAGTTCTAAAGACTCTTCACTAATTGAATTAGAGTCATCAAAAGACTCCTCTTGAATATGATGGTAAGGTTAAATTTTAATATTTGATTTACCTTTGTACTAGGTCTCCATAGTCATATCATCAATAAGGTCCTAGGCATCTTGTTGACTATGTTTGACTTCCATCAAAAAGTTCATGGGTTTCCATCTCCTCTAGCTTCAAATAATGGTCATTGTGTAAATCTTTCACTTTTCCATGGCATAATAATTTTTTCATATTTTGTAATGCATTTTGAACTAGTATATTCTCATTTTTGAATATGAAAGTTTGAATAAAGTCATTCTATAACTAAATCTAGTGTTGTGTCTCTCTACAATGTTCTTTAGAAATGCACTACCAAATATGGTTATAGGGACATTTCCCTTTCCAAAATATGGTCCATTATTTTCACACTTCCATAGGCAATTGAGACCATGCAATGAGTAATCACATGCTTATGCCCATGTCTTACTCGTGCTACAATCTACTATCCACTAGTTAGCTATTACTCTTGTTGACCAAATTTCCCCTCAATACAATTTATTCAACCATTTTAATGGAGATTTGAACAACAATTGTAAGAACAAGTCATTTTAGAGGTCCAAAATTGAAAGTCAAGGAGGCTAAAGTGTTTTAGCTCCATTGTAGTGTATGTCAAGTTCTCCACAAGTCAAGTCTTAGCCTCTCATAAACCTAAGTTACTCCTCAAGACCAAGTCGGGTCCTCTAAACAACTCAACTTATAAAATTTTGATTAGTAGAATTAATCTAGGTTTATGAACCCAAATTACTCCTTCCAATGCTTTGTAGGTTTTTAATGATGCATGACTTTAGGTTTTCCAAGGAGCTTTGCTTATAAATTTTATAAGCAAAAGCAATCAAAAAACTTGAAATGGTCTTGATAATGTTCCCCCAAGTGTCCTTTCAAAAAAATTTGAAGGCCACTTTATTTTTCCAAGTGTCCCTTCAAACTTTTTTGAAGGGCACTTTTCTTCCCAAGTGACCCTTCAGAGTTTTTCGAAGGGAACTTTTCTTCCAAGTGACCCTTCAAAAAAGTTTTAAAGGGCACTTTTTAGCCCGTGTCCCTTTAGACTTTTCTGAAGGGAACTTTTCTTCCCAAGTGACCTTTGGAATTTTCCAAAGGGAACTTTTCTTCCAAGTGACCCTTTAGAAAAGTTTTGAAGGTGACATTTTGGCCCAGGTGTCCCTTCAAACTTTTTTAAAGGGCACTTTTCTTCCCAATTAACCCTTTAAATTTTTTTAAAAGGGCACTTTTTCTTTGAAAATGCCTTTCAAAAAAGTTTTGAAGGGCAATTTCCTTTATAAATTCCCTTCAATTTTTTTTGAAAGGGCCAATTCCTTTGGAAATACCCTTCGAAAAAGTCTGAAGGGACCCTGTGCCTTCCCTAAGTGTCCTTCAAAACTTTTTTGAAAGACACTTTCCCAAGTGTCCTTCAGGGAAAGTTCTCAAAGGAACTAGCCATTGCCTTTCAATCAAAATCCCTAAAATAATTACTTTAAACAAATTACTTTGGGGAAATTACCCAAAACATTAACCCGGTGGATCCCCATGATGTATCATAGGACATCAAGTTTAATACAGCCAACTAGCCATTGGAGTGCAAAGACAATGTGCCATAGAACATCAAATTCAAGGTGACCAACTAGCCATTAGGATTCAAAGGCAAGACATGTTGTAGGATGTCAAATTCATGCCTAAATTCTTCAAGTAAGGAGTAAATCCATTCAGAGAACCCAACAGGGTCTTAAGCAAAGATAGTGCAAATCAGGTTTCCCAAAGAGCTTTGTTTATGACTTTTACAAAAATCTCAAAAAAGAAGAGACAATGATTTACAAGTTTTCAAAATATATTTTCTTATGACTTTTACAAGTAGAAGTAACCAAAGAACCCAAAGAAACAAGTAGAATTAAAGTCACTTGGAAAACCCAAATGGGTCTGTAGTGCAAAATGTGGAAGCTCTCAGGAAGAATCTAAGGTTCACAATAGAAATTTGAGCCATTTATTATGGAGGGTCATCTCACCATTGATTTTGTATTGATCTTGGTCATTTCAAGAGGGTGAATCAAAGAGAAGGACAAACTTCAACTGAATGAGAAAATAGCTGGAATTAGTTTCACCATGATGGTGACTATAAACCATTTTAAAGGCTTCAATTCTGTCACCCAAGAGCTCTCTTCTCTCCCTCTTTTGTTATAAATAAGAACCTTGGGATATTTTTTTATCATCCATAGTATGGCAAAGCCTTGCTAGAATTTTTTACCATTTTATTGCCTTTGAGCAAAGAAACATAAGTCTATTTTATTTCTAAGTTTTAGATATTTACCTGGGCATGCAAGAGACACAGAGTAACAATAAGTGATGTTTTATCCTTATATTCTCTATCCCTTATGTTTTTGAGGAAAGATTTGACCCAATAGGTCATGTAGAGTGCATTATAACTATATGCGATTTTGTACGTGTAACTTTTTTTGGGACTATACAGGTTATCTTTTCTAGTTATTTACCTTGTGTGATCTCATTCATTTTATCTCTACATTGAAATACTTATGTTGGAATCTTCTATAAATTGAGTTATAGAATATATTATACTATAGTTTGCATAAGTATATGACATATATGTCGATATTAATTCTTGGTGTATCACCATCTTAGACTAAGATTTTCATTTATGCAAACTTTTGAATCTTTTCACTCATACAAACTAGTTCAACAGTTTTATTGCACAAAAAAGCTAATATAGAGAGCTATCCCTTTTAAACTAGAGGTTAATTTCCACTTATAGGCATACCCATAGGCCTTGAAATGTCCCAACATTTCCCAAATCTAGAAGAGGCTTAAACAACCCTCTTTTAGGGTGCAAGATTTGGAGACAACAGTTTTGGCATGCCTAATGGGACCCAAATTATTACTAAGTGAATGTGAATGATGGTCTTGATAGGCCTAAGTAGTATAAATACCCCTAACACAAAATTTGGTGACTCTAAAAGGGTGTGAATCCTTGGTTCTATATAGATTTTTATACATTATCCTTGATGGTCCTCACAAGGTCCTTCAGATTTTTTGACCAAGTCCCTTCAGCTGAAGCTTTTCCTAAAGAACAAACCACTCCTAACCCTATTAAATCCTTGGAAAGGAGGTTTTGGGGAAAAATCAAAAGAGGTTGAAGAATTTTAAAGAGAAGAGGAAGTTGAAGAGGAAAGAAGAAATAAAGGATCATAGGGGAAGAAGAGAAATGGGAGAAAGGGGAGAGATAGATAAATGTCAACCTTTCCCTACTTTTAATACCAAAACCCAATAGAGCTTCCTGTATATGACCCCATCCCTCCAAATACTCCCAAAAATATTCCTAGTTTCATTGGAGAGGGTCCTATTACCCCATCTAAACATATTAGAGACATCTCTAATTTTTGTAATTTTCATAATGTTACTAGGGCCAACATAGCCATTAAGCTACTTGCCATGTCTTTAAAAGGCAAAACACTTACTGGTATAGAACATTGGAGGGGGGTTGCATTACAAGTTGGGATGGTTTTGGATACCTATTGGTGACAAGATTTGAAAATAAGAGTGATCATGCTTCCCTAATACATTAGCTGAATGAAATAAGAAGAGGTCTAAATGAATCCATATGAGATTTCAATGAGATATTTCAAATAACATGGCATAGGCTACCACCAATCATGAGACCCCCTCCTAGCTTTGTGTTCCTAACATATCTCTGAGGGATTGGTACTAATGTTGTTGTTATGTTGTATTCAATGGGAGGATTCACTCTTCCAAGTGCATATGAGCTAGCAATTAATGCTAAGAATATCTTGATTCACACTGGAAGACTCTCTCTAAAATTTTCCATGCCTTTTATATCCCATGATTTGGTTGAAGATCCAAGCATATCACAAGTTTCCAATGCCAATGTGAAGCTAAGATCCTTTCTTAAGAAGGTGGATAACATTGTGGACAAGGATGAAGAAATCAAATCATTGAGAGCTCATCTCAAACAAGTTCAATATCAGGCAAGTGATCCTCCTAATGCACAATAATATCCTCAACAAAGATATAGAGAGCCATCCCAATATAATTATCAAGGGAGAGGATAAAATCAACAAGGTTAGAGCAGGCAGACCAATGTATATAGTCCAAATTTTACTCCTATAAACATTTCATGTAAATTTAGTGCAAGGAGAAGATCATATGGACCAATGGGGGTAACCTCAAGGTCAGTTTACACATGATGATGGAGGAACTAGGTACATTTTAACTACATAATAAGAAGCTACTCCTTACATGATAATAGAAGAAGTATGTCCTAGCCAAAGGGATAATCATGGAGAAGGCAACAACCTAAGTGTGGGGATGATGAAATTTTAAGAAAAGGATGATTTTGTGTTGACTCAAGGCATGTCAATTAAAAATAATACAAGGTCCAAAAAGAGAGCCTTAGGAGAAGGCCAGGATCCATGAATAGTTCCAAGTGATGCCTCTCTAAGGCCACAAAATGCCAATCAAAGTGATACACTTCCTACAATCCATATTCCTCAACAAAATTATAATGTAAATGCAGTTACTAAGATTGCAACATAGCAGGAAACAACTCCTTTATTACCATCAATAATGCAAGGGAAAGTGAATAATCCATATCTAAATATTGTGGACTCATTAAAGAGAACTAAGACAAGTATATCCTTTGGGAAGGTTCTACATATACGTAGTCAAAAGGAACATTTGCAAGAATAGTTAGCAAGCATGCATATGGCTCCTAAATCTTCAAGGGATCATAGTGTGGCTCTCATAAATTCTCCAAATCATCTTTTGGATCCTTTCACTAAAGCTAAAAATTCTTCACCCTTCTACCTCACACTCATAGGAGATAAGTTGGTCCACAACTATGTTATGGATAGTGGAGTAAGCACTACTGTTATGCCTAAAGTAGTGGCTGATAAGCTAGGTTTGAACTATGATCCACATAGTAAAGGTGTGTTGTAGTTGGATGAAACTCTAACCAAGATTTTAGGATTGGTAAAACGTCTAAAAGTTTTTTTACATGGCTGCCCAAGCTTCCCTATCATGTAAGATATTGTGGTAGTGGACCTTCTAGCACACTTTGCTATATGCTTGTCTAGGGACTTTACAGCCAAGATAGGAGGATACCTTTCTACTGATTGGTCCTTTATAGCTTTTAAAACAAGGTATGGAACCAAGGTAACCATAAGGACTCAACCTTTAACAAGGTTCCACATTGAGCCATACTTGGAGACAATGACAAATCAAAACTATCTAATCAGCAAGGAGAAGAGGTAGTCATGAATAGTGAAAAATCTTCTCCTCTTGAAGGTATTTTTAACCTCTATCTTGAAAATTACATCACTAAAACACATGTCCTTCATCCTTACACTTTCATTGAGGAAACTGATTTGGGAGTTTACTACATGCATGAGAAAAAATGTCCCAATTCCTTCACTCACCAATAAAGATTATGAGTTTGACGGTATGTGGTAAATTTTATTTGATCGTTCAAGGAGAAAATTAGGTGTAGGAGATGGTGTCATGTTGTTTTACTCATCAAATAATTTTTACTACTATTCTTATAGGTTTTACTTCAGCTACACTTGCAATGTGGAAAACTATGAAGGCTTAGTTCATGGTCTTTAATGGGCAAAGAAGAGAGGAATCAAGCTTTTGAAAGTCTATGGAGATAGAGATATGGTCATTCATCAATTAAAAATTCAAACTATAGCCAAGAACTCCTTGCTTAAGTCCTAAAAGCATAGGGTATGGGATCTACTTGAGGATTTTGATGCCTTCAACATCTAGCCCATACCAAGAGACTTGAACAAGCATGCTGATAGAATGGCTATAATAAGAGCACATTTTAACTTAGTTGTTGATGTTGAATAAGAGAAATATCAATCTTATATCAAGATCATTATGAGACCTACCATTCTAGATGATGAAGTGTCATGGCAAGTGTTTGAAAGTGATAAACACATTGCACACTTATTGAAAAATGAGGTAGGCTTCTCTTCAAGAAATCAAAAGAAGTTTCATGATCATTATGAAGAGTATATTATATAGATAAAGACAAATAAAATACCCAAGGGGAAAATTACCTTAGATAGTGTCTTCAATGACGCTGATCAGAAGGAAAACCAAAGAATGAGCATGCCAACAAAAGAAGAGAACTATGAGAGAGTTTTATTTTTTAAGGACAAATTTTTAAATATTGGCAAGGCTTGTTCTCAGCTAGAAAGGTAAGCTTTTATTACATTATGAAAAGAGTTTCATGAAATCTTTGCCTAGGAATACAAGAAATTGAAAGGGTTTGACCCAAGTCTAGCTCATCACACCATTGAGTTGGAGCATGGAGCTAAATCGGTAAGGAAAAAGCAAATGCCTATCAACCCCAATGTAGAAAAACTCATGAAAAAAGAGCTAACCAAACTGATTGAGTCTAGGATTATCTTTCCTATCAAGTACTCAACTTGGGTAGCCAACCTTGTGTTGGTTCGAAAGAAGAATGGAGAAATCAGACTTTGTGTGGACTTTCATGATCTAAACAAATTGTCTCTCAAGGATCATTACCCACTCCCTTCCATGGAACAAATTTTGTAAGTTGTTTTAGGTTCTCAACATTTCTCACTTCTTGGTGGTTATTCAGGTCATAATCAAATATTGGTAAATGAAGGGGATAAATTCAAGATAACCTTCACCACCAAGTGGGGGACCTTTGCCTACAAGAAGATGGCATTTGTTTTATCCAATTTTTTAGCTACATTTTTAAAGGGAAATGGACATGGCTTTCAAAGGTTTGATCAATAAGTTTTTGCCTATTTACCTTGATGATATAACCATTTTTTCAAAGGATGTTGATAATCATATGGGACATATAAAGTAAGTGTTTGAGAAGTATAGAGAGTATGTCATATCCCTCAATCCAAAGAAGCTCATCTTTGTTGTCTATGAGGGTAAGCTTTTGGGTCATGTTGTTTCAAAAGAAGGCTTATCTATTGACCCAAAAAGGATTGAAGTTATTCTAGGCTTATCTTTTCTTCAACACAAGAAAGGGATGAAAAGTTTCTTGGGAAAAATAAACTTTGTAAGGAGGTTTATCCCAAACCTTGAAACTATGGTAAAGCCTATCACAACCATGCTAGAAAAGCACCAAGTGTTTACTTGGAAAAAGGAAGGTAAAGGTAGATTTGAGGAAATCAAGCAAGAAATTGTATCCTCTCCCACTCTCTTAAATCTAAATTTTGCTAAATATTTCATTGTTTATATTTTTACTAACCTTGACACTATCTCAACTATTCTTATGGAAAATAATGATGAAGATGTTGAATAGTGAATTGATTTCTTTAGCCAAGGCTTAGAAGACTACAGAGTGAGATATTATTTTATTGAGAAGAAAGCTTTAACCCTCATTAAAGGTTTGAAAAAGTGTAGGCATATGGTTTCCAACAGTAGGATCCGTGTCATGGTCTCCCATTATAGCACCAAGGAGTTTATCCTAAGCAGGGATCTCAATGAGAAGAGAGATGGATGGATCATGAAGGTGATGGAATATGACATTGACATCAAGGTAACCAACCTAGTAAGAGGAAGAGGTTTATATGATTACTAAAAATCTAAATTTTAAGATCCAAAAGAGGAAGCCTTGGTTAATCAATTTCAAGACCATCCAGCTGATCAAATGCAAAATCCAAGTTGGACACAAGATATCATTAGTTTTCTTCAAAATGATGAGTGTCATAATGGCTTGAACAAATCTCAAATAAGGTATTTTAGGATGCAAGTTATTTATTATTTTCTTGTGGATGTAATTATCTTTAATAATGATGTGATTAATTTGTTTCTAAGATGCATTAATAATGACCAATTTGATATGCTACTAAAAAAGTTCCATAATGGTGCAAATGGTGGTCACTTCTCTCCTAAAACAATAACTACAAAAATGAGAGCTAGTTACTATTGGCCTAGTATTTTTAAAGACTTTTATCATTGGGCTAAGGTTTGTCCTCAATTTGCTTTATAAAATCTTGTTTCCCTTCCATTAAATCCTATCCAAGTGGACTAGCCTTCTATACAATGGGGCCTTGACTTCATTGGGATCAACCCTCCATCAAGTGATGGACACAAATGGATATTGACTACTACAAACTAATTCACAAGATGGGTAAAGGTTGTTACTTTGAAGGAAGAACATAAAAATACCATCTTGGAATTCTATGAAAACATTATAATAAGGTTTAGAGTTCCTCATGTCATCATCTTAGATGATGCACTTGATTTCATAAGTGTTAAAAAAATTTATTGGGCAACAAAGAGTGGAGTTCATTTGAGTAACTCATCTAACTACTACCCTCAAGGTAATGGATTGGATGAGTCTACCAACAAGAAACTCATCAAGATCATCAAGAGGAAATTGGAAACCAATGAAAGAGCATGGCATAGCAAGCTGAAGACAACCTTATGGGAAGATATAATCACTCCCAAGAAGTTAATTGGTAATTATCCCTTTGTACTTATCTATGGGAGAGAGGCTAGGTTGCCCATATCACAAGAGACTCTACCTTGAAACTTTTACAGCAACTATAATTAATTAAAAACACTCCCATGGAGGTTATATTAATAAAAATTAATTTATATATAGGAGGCAAGAGATGATGCACACAAATATTTAGAACACCATCAAGTTCTCACAAAGAAATCCTTTGACAAAAGGGTAAGGGAAAAAGTGTTCAAAGAAGGTGACTTGGTCTTAAAATAAGATGAAGATAGAGAAAAACTAGGCAAACATACAGAGTTTGATTCCTTATGGAGTGGTCCTTATATCATTAGCAAGTGCAAGTAAAGAAACTTCTTTCAACTATCCAAAGTGAATGGAGAAGAGCTACTTATTCTAGTGAATGGAATCCACTTGAAGCCTTAATTTTGACCCTTACTAGCCATGTCTTGTATATACTTTTTTTGTGTGTGTTTACTTTGTTGTGTTTGTTTTACCTAAGTGCTTTATAGCATAGGTGTGCTTTCATTCCCTTTATTGGTGTGCGTCTATGCCTTATGTGTATAATCAACCTAGATAGTGTGTTTTTGAACCAAAGTTTGTTTAGTTCTCTTTGAAGTGCCTATATGCATGAATTCATGTCCAATGGAAGGATTTAGGTGACTAGTATTTGACATAGAAAGCATGTATCCCCTAAAAATCACTAAGAATGTTAACCAAATTTCACCTTAGTATAATTTGTTCAACAATTTTCATGGAGAGTTGAACAATAGTTGCAAGAACATGTCATTTTAGAAGTCCAAAATTACAAGTCAAGGAAGATAAAGTTTTTTGGATCCATTGTAGTGTATGTCAGGTTCTCCACAACTCAAGTCTTAGCTTCTCTTAAACTCAAGTTATTCCTCAAGACCAAGTTGGGTCCTTTGAATGACTTGACTTATAAAAGTTTCATGAGTATAATTAATCTAGGTTTATGAACCCAAATTACTCCTTCCAATGCTTTCTAGGTTTTCAACGATGAATGACTTCAAGTTTTCCAAGGAGATTTGCTTATGAATTTTATAAGAAAAATCAATCAAAAAACTTGAAATGGTCTTGATAATGTTCCACCCCCAAGTGTCCCTTCAGACTTTTCCAAAGGGCACTTTTTTTCCCAAGTGTCCCTTCAGACTTTTTCGAAGGGCACTTTTCTTCCAAGTGACCCTTTGGAAAAGTTTTGAAGGGAACTTTATATCCCAAGTGTCTATTCAAACTTTTTTGAAGGTAAGTTTTCATCCCAAGTGACACTTTAGACTTTTTTGAAGGGAACTTTTCTTCCAAGTGACCCTTCAGAAAAGTTTTGAAGGGAACTTTTAAGCTCAAGTGGCCCTTCTGACTTTTCCAAAGGGTACTTTTCTTCCCAAGTGACCCTTAAAAAAAGTTCCAAAGGGTAATTTGTGTTTGGAAATGACCTTTGGAAATTTTTTGAAGGGCCATTTACTTTGGAAGTGCCCTTCGGAAAATTCTGAAGGGACCATGTACCTTCCCCAAGTGTCCTTCAAAACTTTTTCAAAAGACACTTTCCAAAGTGTCCTTCAAGAAAAGTTCCCAAAGGAACTAGCCATTTCCTTCTAGGTAAAATCGCCAAAATAATTCCTTCAGAAAAATTATTTTAAGGAATTACTTTGATAAAATTACTCAAAACATTAACTTGATGGATCCCCATGACGTGCCACAGGACATCAATTTTAATACAGCCAACTAGCCATTGGAGTGCAAAGATGACATGTCATAGGATGTAAAATTAAGGGTTGAAAGCTGTCCATTGGGATTCAAAGTCATGATGTGTCATAGGACAATAAATTCATGCCTAAAGTCTTCAAGTAAGGAGTAAAGCCATTAAGAGAACCCGACAGGGTCTTAAGCAAAGATAGTGCAAATCGGGTTTCCCAAAGAGCTTTGCTTATGAATTTTACAAGTAAAAGAAATTGAAAATCCCAAAAAGGAATAAATAATGCTTTTAAAGTTTTAAAAAGATATTTTTTTATGACTTTTACATGTATAAGTAAGAAAAGAACTCGAAGAAGCAAGTAAAAGTAAAGTCATTTGGAAAACTCGAATGGGTCTGTAGTGCAAAACATGAAAGCTCTTAGGAATAATCTAAGGTTCAAAATAGTAATAAAAGAAATTTCTTATGTATGGTCATCTCACCATTTATTTTAAAGTTATCTTGGTCATTTCAAAAGTGTGAATCAAAAAGGACAAACTCTAAATGAATGAGAGAACAACTAGAATCAGTTTCACCAAGATGGAAACTACAAACCATTTTGAAAGCCTCTATTTTGGTGCCCAAGATATCTCTCTTCTCTCCCTATTTTTCTATAAATAAGACCCTTGGGCTCTTGTTTTATCATCCATAGATAGTATGATGAAGCCTTGCTAGAATGTTTTGCCATTTTCTTTCCTTGAGCAAAGAAGCATAAGTCTATTTTCTTTCTAAGTTCTAGACATTTTCTTGGGCATGTAAGAGACATAGAGTGACAAAAATTAATGTTTTATCCATATTGTATCTATCCTTCATGTTTTTGAGCAAATATTTGACCCAATAGGTCATGTAGAGTGCATTCTAGCTATATGATATTTTGCACATGTGTAACCATTTTTTTGGACCATACATGTTGTCTTTTCTAGTTATTTACCTATGTGATCTCATTAATTTTATCTCTACATTGAAATAATTATGTTGGAATATTCTAGAGCTTGAGTTATAGACTATATTATACTATATTGTGTATAAGTATAGGGCATACATGTGGTTAGCAATTCTTGGTGTATCACCATCTTAGACTAGGCTTTTCATTTATACTAAGTCCTAACTTTTTCACTCATACAAATTGGTTCAATAGTTTTATTGCACAAAAAAGCTAATACAAGGAGATAGTCATTTCAACCTATAGGTCCATTTCCACTTATAGGTACACCCATAGTCCTAGAAATGTCCAAGCATTGCCCATATCTAGAGGAGGTCTGAATAACCCTCTTTTAAGGTGCAAGATTTGTAGACAATAACTCCTTTTAATGCATTATTAAGGGCACTTAACCTTTGGTTATCCTTTCGTAAATGCATTTATAAATTCACTAATTTATTTAATGGAAAAGTATTGAATGATTTTATGATTAGTCACATAAACCATGTGTAAGGGTTTAAGCTCATGATCATTTCTAGCCCAATTTAGCATGTATCCATATCACCACTGATAGAAAAATATTGATCCCATGGAAGCATACCTTTGGGAGTAGGCTTAGTTAGTCATGATCCATAGAACCAACTTGATATAATAACTCTATATCAGACTATGTAGGTAAGTGTAAAGATAGATATCTCACTTCATCTTCTTTATCTTCAAAAATACTCAAAGGTTTGAAAGAACACTTACCCCACAATTTGGTAGTTTTTGGATCTATTGAAGGAGAGCTATATTGGTTCATTGACATGTTTCATTATATATTAGGTACATTTTAAATTGTAATTTTTATCCAAATATTTCCTCTTTATATATAAGGAGAATCAAGTTCCCTAGGAATTATGTATGACTTGGAGTCCTTATTAAGAGGGATGATGATTATAGAATCATCCTGGTGTGATTCTCTTTGGTTCATTATGATGTTGATGGCCATCTTACCATCATAACCCCACTTTTTCCCCAACAAATTTGGGTATTGAGTTTCATCTATCTTCATATCTATTACTTTAAAATGACCATATAGAGTTAACTCTACAATTTTAATCTCCACATCTTCTAGACATCCTATGGGCTCTACCCTACCATAGTCTTCCAAATTGAGTGTTACAAGAATATAACTCAAATAAGGTCTATTTATTACCTCATGGGATCATATTCACTATGATCCTAAAATCAAACACAACATTTGGTATCTTGTACCCTACTAAATCTATATCTACCCTAGCATCGACATCTTATGGCCTCTTTATCCTAACAAACCAAACCATCTTCTCAGGCCTTTCCTTTACCTTCTATGTAAATTTGATCATATTATGCAAGATATTAGTGATATTTTTTTATATATGTTTATTTTGTATAGTACTAAGTAATTTCATCAAGTATGTCAATACTGCAACAACCCCATCTTATTTCATGATTTACACAATCTACACATACATATTTGCACTAAGTATGGCTTCATTTGATACATTTTACCCTTATTAAATACTCTATATAATTTTCATATCTTATTTCGTGAGTCCCTTGTCCTTTATTGGTTTTGTATAGGTGTCTACTTTAGCTATGTGTATGCCAAAATCTGTTGGCATCTCTAAAGGAGGTGGTCTTTATTATGTGTACTATGTTCTTGTAACTGCTTACATAAATACATTATGGTTAGGCTCATAGCCAACTCAATTTACATTATGTACTACTTTGTATCTATATTATGACTCTAAAATAGGGCAATCATGAGTATCATATTGTTCAAATACTTGGTAGTAAGTGTAGTAGGGAAGTTTCACTACATATTATTGAGTTCCCTAAAAAAATAACATCTAATAGGTCCTCTAGGACCATTTACACATCCTTGTTGTGCACCTCCATGGTATCCACCTTTGACTCCACCTCTATTCCCTTAGTATCCCAAGCCATTTTCTTGTTGTAGCCCAAAGTTTGTTATAGTCTATGGCATAATCCACCCCTGATGGTACTATTAGGTGTCATAACCACCATATTGGGGTTGATTTATATGTGGTGCCCAGTCATCCTATTTTGTCTAAGGAAGAACAAGATTCCAAGTAGATTGGTAAGTTCATTAAAATGATTGTATGTCTTGAAATCCACTAGCTAATCCTTGTAGTTGAAATGGCTGTGCATTATGAGCCCATGCCAACCCAATCTATGCTACATTGGTGGGAGGGGTTTTTACTCTTGAAATGGATTATGACATTACTGGTGTTTATTACACAACTATTGTGAAGGCATTCTTAGTAATGTATTCCTTCAATTCTTGTAGTGCCCTGCAATCCTTATCCTCATGATTAGTAGATTTATAAAATTTATAGTACATACTTTATGGATTTATAACATACTATTGTAACAAGTAATAGTGAGTTGTTGAGTGTCTCATTATGTAGTAGATGTCAAAAAACTTTTTACATACTTTTGGGCATTCATTCATATGGTGGCCTTATTTACCACACTCAATACACCAGAGACCAATTCTAGGTGACTCAATAGTATTCTATGGGGCCTCTAACCTCTGCAAAATAGCTTCGATTGTGCTTTATAACTATGTTTTAGTCATTACTAAGGTACCATAATCCTCTATTTTCTCCACTCTTACTCCAACTATTTTACCTTTTGCTTTATTAGTAAATTTAGTTTGTGCTATCATAAATCGGATCTTAGGTCATAGTCCTTCAACAAACCAAGTGGCCTTATCTTTATCTTCCAAGGTAAATTCAACATTATTGACCACATCATAAAATCTA
>JARHVA010005093.1:822500-840000 GCA_037957365.1 Torreya grandis
AAAAAGGTAGTGAGCTAATACCTTAGCCCATTAGTAGGTTTAGGAAAAACAAAAGACATATTATAACTAGAATTATTATATTTAAATTTCATAATACATTAATTTATTAACCCCAATTCCAATCAAACAACTGATGTATGCATGGCATTCCATGCTCAAATCATTCAACAAAACATCCATAATTTTTTATCCATACTAGGGTTTTCATGTACAAATTTCTATTTACATATTAATCATGCATATAAAAATATGTACATTCAACCAAATAAAAACTACTAAAACCCAATAGGGTTTCAACAAATCAATATATATGTATACTAATTTTTAATAAAGGTAAACAAACCTTGCCTAAAGAAAATGAGTCATGTCTTTTCCTTTATGCCTAGGTTTGCATTGGCCTCCATGGCACCATAAGACCTATACTCTAAGCATCCTCTCAGAATGGTCTTGCAACCTTGTCTATTGGAGGTAAAATGAGAGTTTTGTAGAAGGGTATGGACATCCATTGACAAATACAAAAAACCAAAAATATCATATGCCCTGCTATACACTTATGCAAAATGTGAAAGCTTAAAAAATGCATATGACTTGTTAAACCAAATAACTACAAAATCCACTATTTATATACTTAGCATGCCTATTATGTATCTTGGCCTTCCATCTAAAATAATGCCCTCAAACTCCTCTACTTCCCCTAACTAGCACAAAATAATCTTCTACCACAGGTTGGAAACCCTAGTCAAGTTTTTCCAAATTGACTTTTTAGTCAATAAAAATAATAATGATAATAAATATATAATTTGTCATGAATCATTTTTTTAACTTTATAATAAAATAATAATGACAATAGATATAAAATTTGTCATGGATAATTTTTTTTTTAATTTAGAATAAAAATTAATTTCTAATGATAGAAATAAAACTGAGTCCATTCATGCACTATAGTATAATCTTAATATACTAAACTAGATTAAATATTTTAGTTTTAACCTTTAAAATTAATTTTTTAATGATTTTCAGATAATTTACACCCCAAGTCCTTGCCTAGGCTTTTGAATTTTTATTTTAATCATGACAAAGGTTGTATTGGAATTGACATGTTAGTATGTTTTTACTTACCAAAATAAAACCAAATAAGAGTATTAAATTAAGCATCAAACAAGGACATTTTTATTATAAGTCCTTAAGATGCATATAGATGATTATGGATTAATCAATTATAAAGCCCATGGTACCGATCCAACACATGCTTATCCAACTAAGTACTTAGGGAGTAGATCTCTATATCCTCTTACAATAACATAATAAAATAATATTTCATTAGAAATAAACAAGATCATAATAAGATCAATTAAGCAATCACAATGTCTCTATGATGAACACAAATAATATAAGGTACTTGAAATATTGACCAGTCATGCATAAACTACAAAATACTCCTTTACAAAATTATCATAGTAAATGCCAAAATTTGGCCAATGACCAAAGTATGATCTAATTAAGAAAAAAATAATGATTTTTCCTTGATTCTAAACTTTTGACAAAGTTTTATGTTGAAACTCTTTAATTCATCTTCATAAGTTGATTAAGCATCTAAGGCTCAAATTCTCATTTTGTACTTATTTTATCTAGGCACAATAGTGTCTAAATTTGTTAATTATCATGGATAATCCAAGTGACTTTCACCAATTCTTAAAAATAAAGCCTAAAATATGACTAATATAGTCTAAAACATTACATAATTACCAATATTTAATATTTAGGATCATATTCTACCCCAATATTAAATTGATATGTAGTGATGATGGAGCTATTTCTTTATGAAAAACATCCATGCTTCAATCAAACCACTTACTAAGAGTCATAACACTATGCCTTAACTAATTCTTACTAAACTGGGTTATTGACCCCAATTCATTTTCCAATTGATGGTGGGTGAAAAATGGGGTTATGACATCCTTCCCCCCTTGGAATAGCACCATCACAATGCCTAAATAGGAATTTGGGAAGTGGGCTATTCTATGAACTAGATGTACCTAGTTTATTTCACCTATATTAATGTATACAATCAACATTATCCAAAATTTTTAAGAACTCTTTTAAAATCATAAATGAAATCAAAAGAAAAAAATAAGTTATAGTGATGAGTAATCCCTTTGTGGTATGAAAATATCATGAAAAAAATCTATAATTATTATAAATACAATTAAAATAACATAAACATCTAACCTTTAGCCTGATTTTCAACTAGAAGGTGGCATTGTCCACCTTTTTTATTCTTTTAGTTATGCTCCATGCATAAATTTATAACATTTACCACAAAATATAATCCATTAGAGTAATCATACTAGCTATTTTATCCTTACACCACTTTATATTATGTTTTACGCATAATTTATTATCATTCATCCCATAATGAAATAAAAAAATAACAACCATATAATTATAGTAGTCTTGATTATACTATTCATGGGTTAGTGTAATGTCTAGCACCAACTCCACCAAATGTTGGAGATGCCATTATAGGAACTCACATGCAACCCACAAGGTTTTCAACATGTTCTCCATTAATTTTTGAGCTCACATGATGGTTCTAATGATCCCATTCCCACCATTTTTCTACACTTATTATTCTTGGCAACATCCTAGATTTTCAAACTATTCAATCAGGACTTTACATTTCTCCTTCTAAGCATAAGAATTCATTTCAATCATGATTTAATTAATAATATTTATTCTATAATATTATTACAATTAAACTATCCATTTTTTATTCATATCATGCTTGCATTTACAAGCTAGTACATGCATATATTACAACAAGTGCAACTTTGCTATAATGCATAAGAATCTAACTTACAAGACCAATTGGTGCTTCACTAGGTTACATCAAGGAATTTAAAAATGGATTATTTTTATAAAAAAATCCAAGAAGTGGTTAAAGTAACACTTTCTCAACAAGGCAAATATTATTCATGAAGATCCCATAGCCATCTAGTGGCACACATGGTGCACACACCCAAACGAATCAGGTGGCTACATCATGCAAAGAGGAAAAGTGAATTTTTAGCCTACAATAAGATCTACTTCATAGCCATTAAATGATATTAAGTAAATTTAGATATATTACTTCCTCACCCTCAACCTCACACTTGCATCGGTACTCATGTTTAGTGTAATGATGTAGGGTCATAATTATAACAATATACCTTGGCAATTTCATTTGGTAGGGTTAATTTTAGAAGTGGTAGTTTCCTTACACAAGTGATTTATCACCATTCATAAGTTTTGTGGGTGAAAATCAGATGACATATATATACTAAATAATCATATAAAAATACTATTATCAATGAGCAATTACAAAATTTCTCATAGTTAACCAAATTCACATAATGCAAATAAATTACATAGTTGGTATGTTTCAATATACATGCATACAACCTATAACATTCTCACATGCATGAAGAACTCACATGAAATAGGGTACACATAATTTAATTAGATGCTTGATAATTTATTCCAAGGATACATCACAACACATAAACATACTTACAAGTGAATCACAAGGGTCCTTGAATGTCATTGATCTAACCAATGTTTAAATGCTAACCTAAAATGACATAAAATGTCCACAATGTCTACTACCAACAATGTAGTAGATTTCAACCAACAAAACCTTCCTACTCTTGCTTGCAAGTCTACTACCTTAGATGAAATAATGTTACCCAAGTAATAACCCACACACACACACACACAAATGTTGAAAATAAGTAACCAATCACTTATAGTGACATATAACCCATGTACATACATACAACAACCAACATAGGTAGTTATTTATAGTCCACAACTTATTGTTACCTTAACCAAGGTCTACTTTTGCACCTACCAAGGGCATATTTGCTTTAGAGAAACCTTGTTCAACCATGATCAACTTACAATAGCTGAGATATTATACTCTAATCTAGTGATCCTACATAAGAATATCATTCATATAGTTATGTAAATTTAATAATTAATTTAACATTACAATAATTTACCTTCTTTAACAACTTTATAACTAATTATGGAAAGTCCAATATTTAATAATAAGGCTCCTTTTGGAAATTTATTATATGTGGGCTTTAGTTAAACCATATTTTAACCATTTCCAAGGTGAGTAAATCCCAATTGATGTAATGCATACCTTACTTTTAGCACTTCTTTATGCAAGATAAAATTATTGCCATAATGAGTGTCATAATAGTTCTCTTGATCCCTTGTCATGTATTGATTTATAAATCAGATCTAATTACTTGATTTTACAATTTCAAGTTTTCCTACTAATCCATTAAAAAATAGTAATTTAATTCTTGGAAAATTCACTTGGATCTTATGTCCATACAAATAATTAATTTGGATTAAATGCATATGCACTTGAATGTAGCCAATGGGTTCTAAAATGCATTCTGCCAAACAAGATGGTGGTTTCATCCCTCATTTGTTGTAGTATGCTCATCAATATTTTGAATGTATACATGCATAATGGAGTGTATTATTACATGTTCAATATACTGGTAATGGTAATTAAAACCCATTCATTCTTGAATACCTAAAAAGTTCAAACTGGTTCCCTACTAATGAATATTTCAAAACGAGTTGATTTACCTAACTAAATTAGTTATTCTCTCCTCAACCAACCTTCCAGGCATAAGTCAGACCCTTGGTCCCTTTAAGGACTTATTTTCCTAAACATCTTATGGTGTCTTTATCATACAAAATGCCAAAATATATGGAGTATTCATTTTTCAATTCCAAAAGTATACTTTCATCACAATAACTCCTATTGACTTACCCATATAGGTCAACTAATAGTTAAGTGAAGTCCATCTTCATGTAAAGCTAACTTGAAAAGGTATAACTATGCAAATCAACATATTACAGTTAGAGAATCTTAATGATTCCTTAGGATTCTAGAATAAACTAATGCCATTAGACACTTTAGAATTACTCATCAAAGTACTTCCCATTCTAATCATAGTTAGGTAACAAGTTTTCTATTAGGAATACATAGTTTGCTTGTAAGGTACTTCCATGTTTTTTTAGTTAAAGAAACATTTCCTAAAAAAATATTATAGCACAAGATCTGATACAAAATTAAATGAACACAAAAAAAAACACATAATTATATTTTAAACAAGATTTCCAACTAAAATAAACATTGGTCTTATGTAAGTACTAATCATGTACTTGCAAAATATTACATAAAATATACAAATTAGTAAGGAGCAAATAACAATGTAATAATACCACTTTATCAATCCATAATTCATAGATTTGGAGTGGGTGTTTTAATCCTAGAGTCCACTTGACCTCCTATGCTAAACTCACCCTTTGATCGTTCAAATAATTGGGCTATTCTTTAAACATGTTTCATATTCCATTATTGAGACATAACCTATTTAAATTGGGTTTCATATACCATGATAATCACAATGGAGAATATAACTCCCAATTTGGTGATAGACTAAAGACATTCATGGTCCTTATGATTGATAGGATGGGTTGATAACAAGATAATAAAGTGAACTCAATATGACATCCATGGTCTAAGGTATTCACATTCCATTTCCACTATAGTCTGGCACCTTTATAATGTCATGGATTAGATTCTTGTTCTAAGATTTTTAATAAAAGTCAATCCCCAATTTTTCATAAATCAATCATACCTATAATGAAAATGAGGTTATCCAACTAAGAATTAAATTCCCTTGTGAAATATCCATCTAGGCCAACGTCAATCAAGTTGCCAAGTGAGATTTTTAAAAAAATAGAATAACATAAACAACAACACCTTAATCCTTAAGTAATAAGGAGTTTAAAAACCCATAGAATCTTATAAATTCTTTTCTCTTTAGGAATCCTTACTTTTAAATCTTGGGAAAATTATACATATTTATTTGAAGGTGGATTTGCCATAAGGAAAGGTATTCTTCAAGAGAGAATTCTCCACAATACAAAATAGATTATCACTAAGATTCTTTTTAATATTAGAAAAAAAATAAAGTTATATAATTCTTATAAGGTCTAGAACTGAGATTCACATATAACTTAGTCCAATATAGGACTTAATATAAAATTACATTAATACTAATATTTTATATTAAATATCCACTAGAGTTAATAAGGATGAGATCTAGAGCCAAAGTGACTTATAAATCTTAATTTTCCTTTAATAATTAAGTTTTTAGTAAGCTAAGAGCTCTTTATAAAAAAACCAATTTTAAACCAAATAAATAAATAACAAACTTATGATCAAATAAATCTTATTACTCTTGTAATTCAGGTGTAGATTCAATGTTTATAAAATAATGAACACCTAACTAGGTTTAATGCTTCAATTAATGCTTTGACTAGCCAATAAAGAACTAGTAACTCAGATAACTACTCAATCTATTTTTCACATGTTCATAAGATCTCCAATTACAAGGAAACTTGTTTAGTTAGTTACCAAAACATCTAAAGACAAAAATAACCAAAATCCATGAAAGATATCACCATAAGGGATAAGGATATTATCTATCAACTCCTCCCTACTTAAAAAAATCAAGCCTTCACTCAATAACTAAGACAAAAAAATCCCATGAATGATGATAAGCATATAAACATAACTAATTATGCATAATAATTATTTAAATGAAAGCCAATACCTTTACCTACTGGAAAGTAAAATAAGGAAATTATATACAAAGTTATAACAACCTCCACTATGATATTTAAAAGCAAAGTATCCCACATGCAACCATCAAACTTATCCCATAATTCCTCATAATTAGAATAGTTCCAATAATACTTTTATGATCTAGAAGACAACTCATTCCTACTACCTATCAAGATTTATTTCTCTTTTACGGCCTATCCATAAAGCTTTTAAATTTTTATCTTTTAAGGTCTCTTGACCATTAACTGGTACCCAACTCAAAGGTAAAAATGAGCACTAAATTGACCCTCTACTAGTCAACACGTAATTTTATTAAAATTTAGTCAACTACTTATTCTATTATAAACAAGGAATTTATATAATTACATAGGGTGAAAACCATACTAATAATTTACCTAAAATGGTTTTATTTCAACATATATATTCACTTGACTAATTAATTGCAACTAAGAAAGTTAATGAGATGTTAAAAATGATTCATGTTCGGCATTCATATGGAAAATAAAATAAAACTCTTACTCTAAAATTCATATTTTATCCAAGGTAAATTTTTTCATAATAACGAAATATAACAACAAAATGACACCTAACTCTAATAATAGACATATATATCAATTTTTGTACATTAAAAGGGAAACCATTCAAAATTGATGTAGATCAATGTTGCCACCAGTCATTTTTAGATATTGAAAGCACTGTGTTATATACTATTAAACAAATCCATAGTCAAAAGAAGAAATATCATGCCAATGACTATAGGTTCAGTAATTTTAGATTCACTTATCAATATCAAGCAAGAAAAAATAGTTGTAACTATCTAATATAGCCAAATAAAGTTGAATTTATCCTTCTAAATCTTAATAATTGATTATAACTAAAACATAACTAGACCATGCTCTTAATGAATTGAATTCATATAGAATGTACCATGCAATTTGACATTCTTTGGGAGCACTAATAAAATGTTTGTTGTTAATACACTATTTGGATTTTACACAATCATGAAGAAGTGTTGAATATCTCCTCTAACCCAAAACTATAGAATGCATTACCATTATAAAAAGAAACCAATTATAAGAGAAGATAAAACCCCAGAGTTTTAAGAATCTCCACAAAATAAGAACCTTAAGGCATAAATAACCTACTAGACTATTTTATATAGCTATATCACATTGTACAATTATCACACCACATAAATAAATAGTAGTCCAAAAATTCAATCACTTTTGGAAAATCAATTGTACATTGATCCACTATAATAACTCTAACCTATATGTATAATGTGAGGAGCAAACCAACAACTTCTGAATGCTTAATTTATTTATCCAAGTGTGATAAATATGTAAGTTACTTATAATGTATATAGTCATAAAAATTCATAGCTATTTTTTTAATGTACTTTGGATATATATCCCAAAAAATAGGTAATTTACAAAGTACAACGCATTAATTATTTTTCATGGCTATTATAGATATATTAAAACCATTATTTTGATTATTTTACCACCATCAATTTTGACTAAAATAATAAGTCAAGAATATCCAACTCAACACTATCCCTTTATCTATTTTGCCTATTTAGTAAATTCATTAGTACACTCATAATGAAAATTGGAGGACTTATTAACTTATCCAAAATAAACATAATAAACCTAACTCACAAGTTTTTCTTTATCTAAGACAACAAGGTAGTGAGGCAAAGCTTCAACCCATTGGTAGGTTTAGGAAAAATGAAAAACATATTATAACTAGAATTATTATCTTTAGATTTCACAATATACTAATTTATTAACCCCAATGCCAACCAAATAGTTGATATATGAATGGCATTCCATGATCAATAACCATAACATTTTATCTATACTAGGGTTTCTAGGTAAATATTTCTATTTGCATACTAATCATGCATATAAAAATATGTACATTTAACCAAATAAAAAATACTAACATCCAATAAGGTTTCAAAAAATCAATATATTTATATAATTTTTAATAAAGGTAAATAAATCTTGCCTATATAAAATGAGTTGTGTCCTTTGTTTCAAGCCCTAGTTTGGATTGGCCTCCATGGCACCATAAGACTATTCTCTAAGAAGCCTCTTAGAATGGTTGTGTAACCTTGTCTACTGGTTGAAAATGAGAGGATTGTAGAAGGGTATAGACATCCATTGACCAACACACAAAATAATAAATATGATATGCCCTACTATACACTTATGAAAAATGTAGGAGCATACAAAATGCACATAACCTGTTCAACCAAATAAAAACCAAATCCTCTCTCTCTACACTTCGTGTGCCTGCTATGTAACTTGGCCTTCTAGCTACCACAATGCCCCCAAACACCTCTACTTCCCCCAACTTGCACAAAATAAGCTTCTACCACAAGCTGAAAACCCTAGTTGACTTTTCCCAAATTGACTTTTTAGTTAATAAAAATAATAATGATAATAGATATAGAATTTTCCATGAATCATTTTTTTAACTTCTAGAATAATCAATTACTAATTATAACAATAATGGGTTTACATATAAACCAAGTCCATTCATGGACTACAGTATAATATTAATACACAAATAGATTAAGTCTTTCACAATTAATCTTTTAATTATTTTCAAATAACTCTCACCCTAAGTTCTTGCATGGGATTTTTAATTTTTATTTTAATCATGACTAAGGTTATATTGGACTTCACATGTTACCATGTTTTTACTTACCAAAACAAAACCAAATAAGAGTATTAAAGTAAGAATTGAATAAGGATGTTTTTATTATAAGTTCTTAAGATGCACATAGATGATTATGGTTTAATAAATTAGAAAGCTCATGGTGCGAGTCCAACACATTCTTATCCAACCATATATTTAGGATTAGCTCCATACCCTATTACAATAACATTATAAATTAATCTTTCATTAGAAATAAACAAGATCATAGTAAGATCAATTAAGCATTCATAATGTCTCTGTGATGAACACAAGTGATATAAGGCACTTAAAATACTAACTAGTCACACATAATATCCAAAAGACTCCTTTAAAAATTTATCAAGGTAAATGCCATAATTTGGCCAAAAACCAAAGCATGATCCAATTAAGACAAAAATAATTACTTTGCCTTTATCTCAAACTTTTGACAAAATTATACATTGAAACTCTTTAATTCATCTTCATAGGTTGAGAGAGAAGCCAGGGCTCACAATCTCATTTTGAATTTATTTTATCTAGGCATAATAATGTCCAAATTTGTTAATTATGATGGATAATCCAAGTAACTTTCACCAAGTCTTAAAAACAAAGCTTAAAATATGACTAAATCTAGTCTAAAAAATACATTATTTCCAATACTTAACATTTAAGACCATGCCCTACCCTAATATTAAACTGACAAGCAATACTACTAGAGTTATTTCTTTAAAAAAATCATCCATACTTTAATTATACCACTTACTAAGATTCATAATGATATGCCTTAACCAATTATTACCAAACTAGGTTACTAACCCCAATTCATTTTCCAGCTGATGGTGGGTGAGAATTGGGGTTATGACATTCTTCTCCCCTTAGGATGGTACCATCCCAGTGCCTAAATAGTAATGTGGTTATCATGGTTTTTTTAGTGGTTAATATTCATTAATTCATGAATATTCCATTTTCTAAAATATGGATTTGGCTATTTTTTTGAACCTAGAAAGAGTGTTGGGTCACCAAAAATTTTGCATTGTATTTATGATTTAAAAGTTGGATCACCTACCACTAATAACTAATTTCAAAATTTTGAATATAAATCACCATGTCATAGAAGGACATCCTAATTGATTTTTCCAATATATGTGACATACCTTAGTGCTTTTCTACCCATTCTAGACACAAGACTACACACTCTAGATGCTAGACTGCACACTCTAGATGATCATTTGAAATATGGAAATAAAGCTCATCATATATGTATTTTATCCAAAAATGGATTTAATATTTGGATTCCTCTCATAAAATTAGACACTTTCAAAAAACAAAATCACCTTGATCTGACTCTGTATGCAAAAATTATGCCCTTTCAATGTTTTGGATGCCACCCAAAGCCAGTAGACGACATCTAGAGCCCACGGATGGTGTCTATAGGGACTAGACAACATTTAGAACTTCAAATGGGAATAAATTTTACATATAGAGTTAGATCAAGGTGATTTTTTTAAAAGTGTGTAATTTTTTGAGAGGAAACCAAATATGAAATTAGTTTTTGGATAAAATACATATATTATGACCTTTATTTCCATGTTTCAAATGAGTATCGAGAATATGCAGTCTAACATCCAGATCTTATGGATGGGTGTAGAGGCTTTGGATAACATCCAAAATATTTAGACACTATCCATAGGTTTTATATGTCATCTAAAGGCCATGAACACCATCTAAAGGTCGTGAACACCATCTACAAGCTCTGGACATCATCCATAGTCTCTAGACACCATCCAAAATTGTTGAACATCATCCAAAATCTATGGACACCATCCATAAGCTCTAGATGCATGCCATATTCAAGCTCTTAAAATCATCTAGAGGTTGGGGATGCTTTCCACAAGCTCTAGATGTTGTCCAAAGGCTATAAACAACATCCAGAGTCTGTGGATTGCATCTAGAGGTTCGAGATGGCATTTAGAGTTTGTGGACACTGTCCAAAGACTCTATATGCCTTCTATGGGGTCTGGACACTATCCAAAAGGTTTAGATGCTGTCCAAATACTCTAGACATTGTTCATAGCCTCTAGACACCATCCATAACGTCTAGACATCATCCAATAGGTCTGGATAGAGTTGCTTAAGTGTTTTGGTCAAGTGACGCCTATGATTTACCTTTTCAATGAAACTAGTTTTCCTTTATTTTGCTAAGAATTAAAAATTTACTTTTAAATATTCACCAAAATTTTACATAGGTATATTTCCTAAGATTTCTTGAAAATAAATTTGGTGGGTAACTAGATACTCTATGAACAAGACATACCTAATTTTTTGCACCTATATTAATGTATATAATTAGAAATATTCAAAAAATTCAAGGACTCTTTTAAAATCAAAAATGAAATCCAAAGAAAAGAAATATTTCTAGTGAAGAATAATCCCTTTGTGGCATGGATTTGTCATGCAAATAATCTATAATTCTTATAACTACAATCAAAATAACACAAAAAACTAAACTTTAGTAGGATTTTCAACCAAAAGGTGGCATTATCAATAATTTTTTAAAGTTATGCCCCACACATAACTTTATAATATTTTTCACAAAATATAATCCATTACAATAATAATACTTTCTATATGGTCCTTCTATCACTTTAGATTATTTTTTATTCATAATTTCTTTTCATACATCCTAGAATGAAAGAAACAAACAACCATACAACTATAATAGCCTAAATTATACTATTTATGGGTCAATGTAACATCCTACACCAACTCCACTAAACACTAGAGATTCCATTCCAAAAACTCGCATGAAACCCCAAAGGTTTTTATCATGTTTTCAATTAATATTTGAGCTCACATGATGGTTTGAGGGATCCCATTCCCACCATCCTTCTGCACTTACTTTTTGGAAATATTTTAGATTTCAAACCTCCTAATCAAGACTTTACATTGCTCCTTTTGAGCACAAGCATTTATTTCAATCATGATCTAATTTAGAATATTCATTATATAATATTATTACAAGTAAGTTATTTATTATTTATTCATAACACACTTCCATTTACAAGACAATACATGCATACATTATAGTAAGTGCAACCTTGTTATAATGCATAAGAATCTAATTTACAAGACCAACTAGTGCTTCAACAAGTTACATAAAGGAGTTTACACATGTATTATTTTTATGACAACCTCTAAGAGGTGGGTAAAGGAACACTTCATCCATAATACAACCATTATGCATGAATATAACATATCCATCTGGTGATACACATGATACACACACTTGAATGAATTAGGTGACTACTTTATACAAAAGGGAAAAGTGGGTTTTCAACCTACGAGAGGATCCACTTCATAGACCATAATGGGCCTTGAATAAATGTGGATATATTAATTCCTCATTGTAAACCTCACACTTACATTGATACTCATGGATAGTGTAATGTTGTAGGGTTACATAATACATTACAACACTATACCTTGGTAATTTGAATTGGTAGGGTTAATTTAAAAAGTGGTAGTTTCCTTACATAAATGACTTATCACCATTCAAAAATTCCACAGGCAAACATCATACAACATATATACATGAAATAATTATACAAAAATTCTAGTATTAAGGACAAAGTATAAAATTCTCATAGTTAACCACATTCACATAATGTAAACAAATTACAAGGTTGGCATGTTTTGATATAATTATATATAGCCTATAAAAATCTTACATGCATAGATAAATAACATTAAATAGGGTATACAATATTTAATTATATGTTTAATAATTTATGCCAAGGATCATCAAGACACAAAAACATAATTACAAGTGAATCACAAGGGTTCTTGAATGTCATTGATCCAACTAATGATTATATGCATATAATAAAATAGTGCTACTGCTACACCCTTAACTTATAGAGCATCTAGGGATATGTGTGGTCAATTTGTGGCTCACACACCTTCATATTAGCTTTTTGCATTTCTTGATGTTCTTAGTAAAGTGGGATTATGGAATAACCATGGATAAGTAGAGTATATATATGAGGTAGTGGTTAGTATTTTATCATCATATTATGAATTATGTTATTATTGCATTGTTGTGGAGGTTTCCCCTTTGAAGTGGCTCAGTCATAATATTCAAGTATTCTACTCTTTCACCAATTGTTTTTGTGGATAAAATTCTTCTTCTCTTAATTATGTGACATATAATTCTATTGTTATGAATCATCTAATTAATTTAATTAAAATTGGTATCAAATATTCAATTAGGACAAGTTTCTATGACACATTTTTTTTGGAGCACTAGCAGGTCAAAAAAACATAACTTTTGATCTGGGGAGAATTGAATTTTTCATCACCATAGTTTTGTTTATGAGGTTTTTTTTTAAAAAAGAAATTTTTTTAGATGTAAATAATAATAATAATAATAATAATAATAATAATAATAATAATATATCAATTTTTTTCACCTTGTGTAAATTAGTAGTCATTAGATTCATGTTTGTGAGATGATCACAATAGTATAATTCCACCAGTACACTTTTTTAGGCTGATTTTTTCACCCTTCTTCACAAAATTAGTAGTTAGATTAATCTTGGTGATATAATTACAATGGGTTATTTCATTGGTATACTTTATGGGGGGATAAAAACATCCTAGGGTTTGTGCATGACTATTACAAACACACATAGATGTTGAAAAGGGAAATTAACTTCAAAAAATCCTCATAACATTGACATGGAGTTTAGAAATTTTAATTTGTGTATTTCAAAGGAAGTTCAAAAACTTAAGTTAGAGTTTTAGGGCATGGTGAAAAAATATGATTTTGATATGATTCAAGGGGACATTATAGAGTTGAGATGGGACCTAGATAGCATGATGGATCAATTTCAACAAATATCTAAGCAATTATCCAACTTATCAAGTTAGCCACTACGAAATAACCCTCACCACTTTAGTTTGGTTCTTATCATCCACATAATACTAACACCAATTCTACCCCTAGGATGATGTTACCAAAATTAGACATGCATAAGTTTGATGGTAATGATCTACTCACCTAACTCACTCAAATTAAAAATTTATTTGATCTACATCAGACTCCATGTTATCAAAAAGAGGTAATGGCCTCTCTATATGTGGAACTTGATCCATTCATTTGGTATCATCGATTATGTGCTCAAAATAAAAAGAAGGGTGTCCTAATTTCATGGTTGATATTTTATGACTTACAGTTCCACTATCACAATAATGTCTCTAAAAACTACTTCAGTCAACTATCCAAGTTGTACCAAATTAGGAATATCAAGGACTACATTCATCAATTTTAGAATCTCTCCTTACATGTGGTTGACATCACTGAGGAAACATTTACTAACCTATTTTCGGGTGGCCTCAAAGATAACATCCAATTGGAGGTTCACATGTTTCATCCTAGTACTATATCTAAGGATATACTAAGGGAATGCATGGATGAGGAATTTTTTTATAAAATAAATACATTTCACCAATGCCCATGAGTGCATCTTTCTAGCACCATTAATTTAGTAGCCTACCATATTGCCACCTTAGTAAATTGAAAAAAGTCATGCAAAATATTTGTGTTTTGGATGTGATAGTAAATGGAGTAAATGACATTGATGTGATGAAAAGAATTTGTTTTAAAATGACAATGACAATGAGGAGGAAGAAGGTGAATAGGCCTCAAGGGTAGGTTTGGAAGAACCTAAGGATGAATCTAAATATTCCCAACCTACTATCTCTTTTCATGCACTTTTAGACATTATTATTCCTCAAACTATTAAGGTGGTGGGTTTCCTAAAAAAATAGAAGGTGACTGTGCTAATTGACTCTAAAAGTACACAAAAATTCATCGATTGTAAGTTGGATACTCATTTGAATTATTTCATTTACCCAAATCCAAACTTTTAGGTCATGATTGTAGATGGTGGTATAGTCAACTATTCCAAAAAATGCCATAATATTAAGCTTGATATGGGAGACTATTTATTAGGTTCCCCTATGTTTGTTATTCCCATGGGAGGATATGACATTGTTTTGGGAGTGTAGTGGCTGACCACTTTGGGCACCATTGAGATGAATGTATAAGAACTATTCATGATGTTCTATTCAAAAGTTAAGACCTTTGAATTATGTACATTACGAGTTAAATATGCAAAACTAGTTAGTTATCACCAAATGATGAAGATTATTAAAAAAGGTGTAGAAAGTTTTGTGGCACACTTATTTTCCATAGAGGCTCAACCAACCAAGGAGTCTACATATCCTAACTTGTAAAGGGTGCTAGATGACCATTTTATTATTTTTGATGACATGCCAAAATGACTTCATCCAAATAGTGCACATGATCATGCCATTAGACTCATTCCAAGAAGTATACCACCCAACATCAGACCTTGTAAGTATCCCTATCCCCAAAAGAGTAAAATTTAAAATATGATACAAGAGATTTTTTAGGCATGAATCATCTGACATAGTCAAAAGGAATATTCCTCTTTGGTGATCATGGTGTGGAAGGATAATAGTTTGAGGATGTTCCTAGACTATAGAGAACTCAAAAATTACACCATCAAATATAGGTTTTCTATTCCAGTAATTGATGATTTTATAAATGAATTGTATGGTGTTATTTATTTTATCAAATTAGACCTTCACTCTAGGTATCATCATATTCACATCCATGATGAGGACATACCTAAAACAACTTTTAAAATTCATGAAGGCCATTATGAATTTATGGTCATACCTTTTGGTCTCACAAATATACCATCTAAATTTTAAAGCTTAATGAATATTGTTTTTAGGCCATTTTTTATAAAGTTTGTATTAGTGGTTTTTGATGATATCCTCATTTATAAAAAAGATTAGGAAGACCATTTGAAACATGTGAAATAGGTGATTTTAGTTCTATAACAACATCAACTTTATGCCAAACCTTCCAAATGTGCATTTGATGTCCAAGAGGTGGAGTAATTGTGTCATATTATTTCAGATGAAGGAATGAAAGTTGATCCTAAGAAAATCCAAGTGATTATTGATTGGCAGGTTCTTGAGAGCCTCAAGATCCTTTGAGTATTTCTAGGGCTAACTAGTTACTATTATAGGTTTGTCAAAAATTATGGTTTCATTACATACCCACTCACTTATTTTTTAAATAAAGAATCCTTATAATGGAATTATTTAGAAATCGAGGTATTGAATAGTTTAAAATTTTTATGTTCACAACTGTAGTTTTAGCTACTCCTAATTTTTTTAAACTTTTGTTGTGGAGTGTGACACATCATGATATTACTCATGCAAGAAGGTAGACCACTGGCATTTGAAAGTCACCAAATAAAGGTAAAAAATAGGCTGAAATAAATATATGAGAAAGAGATGATGGATATTTTAAATGTAGTGAAGCAAAGGAAACCTTATTTGATGGGGCATCACTTATAGGTAAAGACTGATCATGATAGCCTCAAATATTTTTTGTAACAATGATTTCATCTGAAGAACAATACAAATGGGTGACTAAAATGTTACGATATGATATTAAAATATTTTTAAAAAAGGTAAAGATAATATGGTGGTATATTCCCTCTCTTGACAAGATGAATTAGTTGAGGAATTATTATGTTCCATAACCATACAATAGGCAAATTAGCTAGAGGAAGCAAGATTAGAATGGAAGGCTAAAAATTCTACCAAGAATTTGATTCAAAATATTTAGTAGGGTTATAGTGAATATGAGAAGTTTACATGGAAAGAGAACACATTATGGTATAAATATATATTATACTTCTGTAAGCATTCTCTCCTTAAACATAAAATTCTTCAAGAACTTCATGCCTATCCACTAGGAAGTCACTCTAGATTTTTGAAAACATATCATAGAATCAAGCAAGATTTATTTTGGGAAGGGATTATGAGGGATGTATATAAATATGTGGTTGAATGAATAGTATGTCAACAAAATAAATTTGAAACCATTAAGATCCCAGGTCTTTTTCAACCTTTATCCATCCCTAGCCAATGTTGGGAAGAAGTTTCTATGGCCTTCATTACAGAGCTACCACGGTCTAAGGGTAAAAATGTTATCATGGTAGTTGT
>JARHVA010005093.1:845000-855000 GCA_037957365.1 Torreya grandis
AAGGTTAGTAGGGAAAAAAGGTTAGACATGTTTAAACGGATTCTAAAAGAAAAACACAAGAAGATCAAGGAAGAAATAGAGGAGATGTGGGAATCTCCTGAGATTTGCTTCTAGGACCCTTTTGTGTGGTGATGTCTCTTCTAGGCTTCAAAGAGACACTTTTAAGAAAATTGAAGCATGGTGGATGCTATTGGGTCTTGGATATGTTCCATGACAAGAAGGTGATTTGGCAGATTAATTTGTATATCTTTTGAGGGAATATATTTTTGAAGAATTTTTTTTTGCATCGGTATTATGGTTTGAAGCTATTAGAATGATTCTTGCATATGCAGTGTTTTAGAGCATTTCAAATGATTATGTTCATAAGATATTGAAAAGAGCTAATAGTTTTAGAAAGAAGGAAAAGGATACTCATGCAAATTCAATCAAGAAGGATCAAAGTTTCAAAGCTCCATTCATCAGGAAGAAGGTTCAGTCATGTTCATGGCAGAAGAAACAACCTAAAGATTCTATGTTGGTGCAAGCAGCTTTGCATGTAAGAGATAAAGATCATCCATGGTTCTTTGATAGCGGATGTTCGAGGCATATGATAGGAGATAAGAGTAAAGAAGATCAATGCTGGTATAGTGAGATTCAGAGATAAAACCACCCAGGATAGCCAGAAAAGGTACTTTATTTTTGGATAATGGTAGAACCAAGACTAAGAATGTTTCATAAGCATAATCTATTAAATGTAAGGCAAATATGTGATCAAGGATACACCTTAAAGTTTTATGTGGAAGGTTTTGAGATTAGAAGGAAATATTCAAATGAGTTGATTGTAGATTCTCAAAGGATAGGCAAAATCAAATATCTTCTCAAAAGATTGACGAGAGGAGTTGGGAGTAATTTCTATTACTTCCTGCCATTGATGTTCAGCATCAAGTGAGGGGGAGCTAAGTGTTAGCTCTAGGTAGGCCCTTTGCCATTGATGTCAAAGGGGGAGAATAATAGGTATAGGTAAAAGTGCAGAAAATAGGTACAAGAAATAGGTATAGGTTGCTACAGTAAGGGGGAGTTACTGTATTCTTTCAGATGATAGTATGTGTAGGTGACAGAATGTGGCAGTTTCAGGATTGAGGTTGCCATCAATGACAAAGGGGGAGATGGTTGGAAATATTGTCATTGATGTCAAAGGTTTAGTATTATTGGTGATAAAGGCCCCATTGCATTTAATGTTATTTATCTTGTCTAATATGAGTTAATATTTATTTAATATTAATGAATATATTTTTGGTTGCATATGAGACAAAATAAGGGCCCATGGAGAAGTCGAAGAGTCATGGGATAAAGATAAAAGAAGGATGGGACACATTTTCCCATGAAGAGTCATCTTGGGGAATACCAAGAGTCACCAAGTGAAGACAAAAGAGTAAAGGGAGAATTTCTCATGAAGGGACACTTTGAGGAATACGAAAAGTCACCAAATATAAGGACAAAAGTGGGAAAGACGTTTTTGGTCTTGAAGGGTCACCACATGACTTTTCAAATGCTTGGATATGAAGGTTCATCTAAGATTGGCACCATTTTCCATGAGGAATGAAAGGTCACAATGGGGGAAGGCCAAAGGTCATTTGGAAAGCTATAAATAAAGGCTTGAGTAGCCATTTTTAATGTGAAAGTGAGAGGTTGATTTGATATTGTAATATCTAGCTTAGAAGAGTAATTGTGAGAGATGATTTGTATTTGTTATATCTAGCTTAGAAGAGCAAAAGTGAGAGAGAGGAAGAAGGTGTTGTATTGATCTATCATTTGTTGAGATAGCAACATTGAGAGATAGGTGTGTGGTATACACAAAGGGGTTGGTGCTCTTGTGGGTTGGTGCTCACGAATTGTTGCTAAGTTGGTGCTCAGCAAAGGGGTTAGTGCCCCTGTGGGTTGGTGCTCATGAATAGGTGCTGGGTTGGTGCTCGGCAAAGGGGTTTGAAGCTCCTGTGGGTTGCTGATCATGAATTAAAGCTAAGTTTTGTACTTGGCAAAGGGGTATGGTGCTCATGTGGGGTTGTTCTCACGTATATATTTGAGATTGATTCTCCATGGTTTTTCCCACATTGGGTTTCCACGTTATATCTCATGTCTCTCTCTCTATCTTGTGTGGATGTTTATTGTTTGAGTTTTATTGCATATCTTGAATGTTTGATTAAGTGGAATTTGGTTAAAGGAAAGATTTATAAGATATATAATATACTGATTCACCCCCCCCTCTCAGTATATTCCATGCTTAACAATTTATTTTAACATGTTCATGATTAGTTAGAACATATGTGTGCATACCATAGCTTATTATTACATGTTTAATAGACTAGAAATAGTAATTAAAAACTAGTCATGCTTAGCAACCTAGAAATCTCAAAATGGTCCCCTACTAATAAAGATTCCAAAACTAGTTGATTTAGTCAAGTAAATCAACTACTCTCTCCTCAACCAGCCTTCTAGGCATGAGTCACACCCCTAGTCCCTTTAAGGACTTAATTTCCTAATCATATTATTGTGGCATGATCATGTCAAACACCAACATATACTAACTATTCATTTTTTAATTCTAACAATAGACTTTCATCAGATTGAATCCTATTGATTGACATATATAAGTCAACTAGTAGTCAATTGAAGTCCACCTTAATATAACCCTACTTTGAAAAGGGCTAACTTCAGCCAATGCCATGGAGATCATCATATTATGATCAAAGAAATGTTAGGATCCCTCAAGATTCCAAAATAAACTAGTGCCATCTGACACCTTAGGATTACTCATCAAAGTACTTCCCATTCCAGTCATAACCAAACAACAAGATTGTTATTAGCAATACATAGTTTAGATGCAAGGTATACCAAGATTTTTTTAGTTAAAGAAACATTTATTAAAAATATATTAGATCACAACCTCTAATACCAAATGAAATGAACCCAAATAAACCCACATTTTTTAAAACAAAAGTTCCAACTTAGCTAAACATTACTCTTATGGAAGTACTAATCATGTACTTGCAAGATATTAGATATAATACTTACTATGGAGTAAATAATAATGTAACAATACCACTTGATCAATCCATACTTCATAGATTTGTAAGGAATTTTTCAATCCTAGAGTTCACTTGATATCTTGTGCTAAACTCATAGTTTGATCATTTGAATAATTGGGCTAATCTTTAAAAATGTTTCATATTATATTATTGAGACACAAGCCATTTAAATTGGGATCCATATACCATGATAATCCGAATGGAGAATATAACTCCCAAGATGGTGATAAACTAAAGACATTCCCAGTCATTATGAGACATAGGATGGGTGGATAACAAGACAATAAATCAAACTCAACATGATGTCCTTAGGCTAAGGTATTCACATTCAATTGCCACTATAATCTAGGAAATTTATAACTTCATGGATTAAACTATTATTTGGAGAGTTTAAATAAGAGTCAATCCCCAATTTATCAATCATTCATATAATGCAAAGAAGGTTATCCAACTAGGAATTAAAACCCCTTATGAACTAGTCATCTAGGCCAACTTCAAACAAATTGTGAAATGATATTGAAAAAAATATTTAATAAAAAAACTAACAACACCTTAATCCTTAAGTAATAAGGAGTTTGGAAACCCATAGAATCTTATAAGTTCATTTCTCTTTAGGATTCCTTCCTTTTTAAAATCTTAAGCAAATGATACATATTTCATTGAAGGTGGATATACCTTAAGGAAAGTTATTCTTCAAGAGAGATAAGTCTCCATAATAGAAAAGTGATTATCACCAAGATTCAAGACTTACTCTTTAAGATTAGAAAATAATGTAGTTATATAATTCTTGTGAGAGATACAAGTGAGATCTACATATAAATTAGTCTAATATAACACTTAAGAGAGAATTCCATAAATGATAATATTTTATATTAAATAACCACCATAGTTCATAAGGATGAGATATAAAGTTAAGGTGACTTATAAATCTTAATTTTCCTTCAATAATTAAGTAGTTAAGTTTTTGCTGGGATAAGTGCTCTTTGGAAAAAATCCTAATTTTAAACCAAATAAATAAAGGACAAACTTAGGATCAAATAAATTTTATTACTCTTGTAATTTATGTGTAGATTCAATGTTTATAAAACAATAAGCACCCAACTGAGTCCAATGCTCCAATCAATTCTTTGGCTAGCCAATAAATAATTAGTAACTCAAAGAACTACTCAATCTCTTTTTCACATGTTCATAAGATCCTGATTACAAGGCAAAATATTCAGCTAGTTACTAAAACATCTAAAGATAACATGAACCAAAATCCATGAAAGAGACCACCATGAGGGGTAAGGATATTATCCATCAAATCCTTCCCTATAATAAAATGTTCCACAAGAGAGGTCAGCTCATACGCTAGCATAGTTACTACCAAAATATTAAATATTTAAATATATATACAAATTCATTGATAAACCTAAAAAGTGTAAGCATAACTTCCTACTTACAAAAATCAAGCCTTCACTCAATAACTAAGACATAAAAATTTCCCATGAATTATTATAATCATATAAACATAACTAATTAGGTAGAATAATTCCTCAAATGAATTCTAGCACCTTTACCTACTAGAAGGTGAAATAAGAAAATTATATATGTAGTTATAATAACCTCCACTATGAACTTTAAAGGCAAGGGTATCCTGCATGTAACTATCAAACCTATCCCAAAACTATTCTTGAAAGAGAATAGCTCCAATAATCCTTTTATGATATATAAGACAACTCATTACTACTTATCAAGAGTTATTTTTCTTTTACAACCTCTTTAAAAACCTTTTAAGTTTCAATTTTTTAAGGTTCCCTGACCATTATCTGGTACCCAACTCAAAGATGAAAATGAGGAACTAAATTGAGCCTCTACTAGTCAAAAAGTAGTTATTTTTAATTCAGTCAACTACTTATCCTATTCCAAACAAGGGATTTATAGAATTACATAAGGGTGAAAACCATAATAACAATTTACCCAAAATGGTTTTATATCAACATGCATGCATGCACGCACATGTGCGCACGTGCGCGCGCGCGCACACACACACACACACACACACACACACACACACACACACACACACACACACACACACACACACACACACAAGTTAACTATAACCAATAAATTTAAGATGTTCAAAATGAGTCAAGTTCAACATTCATATGGAAAATATAATAAAACATTCACTCCATATTCATATTTATCCTAAGTCAAAAAAATTCATGATAACTAAACATAATAGCAAACTAACACCTAACTCTAACAGGAGACATATATATCAATTCTTGTACATTAAAAGGGAAATCATTCAAAACTAATGTAGATCAATATTACCACCTATTATTTTTAGATCTTGATAGCATAGTGCTACATAGTGTCATTCAAATTAATATGCAAAAGAATCAATATCATGCCAAGGACTATAGGCTCAACACTTATGGATTCACTTATCAATATCAAGTAATAAAACTCAGTTGTAAGTATCCACTACAACCAAATAAAATTGAAGTAATCCTTATAAATCTTCATAACTAGTTATAATAAAAACATAACTAGAACATTTTTTTAATCCATCAAATTCATATGGACTGTACCATGAAATATGCATCCTTTGGGAGTACTAATAAAATGTTGGTTTTTAATACACTATATAGTTGTATCACACGCTACAACTATCACACCACAAAAATAAATAGTAGTCTAAAAATTCAATCACTTTTAGAAAATCAGTTATATATTGACCCACTATAATGACTCCAATGTATCCATAGAATGTGAATAATAAACCAAAAAAAATTGAATTCTTAATTTATTATAACAAGTGTGACAAATACTTAAATGACTCACATTGTATATAGTAATGAAAAGTCACAAGTAGAATTTATCATGCACTTTACCTAAATAGCCCACAAAAAGGTAATGCACAAAGTAAATCCCAATAATATTTGTCTATGGATGTTATAGATATCTTAACACCATTATTTTGATTATTTTACCCCCATCATTTTTGAGTAAAATAATAAGTCCACAATACCTAACTCAGAATTATCTGTTTATATATTTTTCCTATTTCATAAATTTATGAAGACACTCATAATAAAAATTAGAGGAGTTATTAACTCAACCAAAATAAACATGAAATTAGAGGAGATATTAAATCAACCAAAATAAACGTAACAAACCTAAGTCACAAGTTTCTCTTTATCCAAGAAAACAAGGTCATGAGGCAATGGCTTGGCCCATTAGTAAGTTTAGAGCAAACAAAAAACATATTATAACCATATTATTATCTTTAAATTTCACAATACACTGATTTTTTAACCCCAATGCCAAATAAATCTTGATCTATGCATGGCTTTCCATGCTCAAGTCATTCAACAAAACAACCATTTTATCTACACTAAGGTTTTCATGTAAATATTTATATTTGCATACTAAGGATTCATATAAAAAATTATACATTCAATGAGATAAAAAATACTAAAACCCAATAGGGTTTTAATGAATAAATATATCTCTGTGTGTGTGTAATTTTTTAATAAAGGAAATTAAACCTTGTCTGTAGAAAATGAGTCATGTTCTTTCATTTATGCCATGGCTTGCATTGGCCTCCATGGCACCATAAGACCTCTTCTCTAAGTAGTCTCTCAGAATGGCTATGTAAACTTGTCTAATGGTGTCAAAATGAGAGCTTTGTAGAAGTTTATGGACATACATTGAATAATACACAAAATCCAAAATATCATATGCCTTGCTATACACTTATACAAAATGTGGAATATAAAAAATGTACATGACCTCTTCAACCAAATAACAACCAAATTCACTCTCTAAACTTGGCATGCCTACTATGTATGTTGGCCTTTTAGCTACCACAATTCCCCTAAACTCATCTACTTCCCCCAAATGGTAGGAAAGAAGCTTCCACCACAAGATGGAAACCCTAGTCGAGTTTTCCCAAATTGACTTTTTAGTCAATAAAAATAATAATGATATTAGCTATAGAATTTGTCATGAATATATATATATTTTAATTTTATAATAAAAAATAATTTCTAATGATAGAAATAATTAGTTTATATTTAAATTGAGTCCAATCATGGACTATAATATAATATTAATATACTAAAGTAGATTAAATCTTTTATTTTTAACCTTGGCAAATAATGTTTTAATGATTTTCAAATAATTCACACCCCAAGTCCTTACATGGGATTTTGAATTTTTTAAATCATGACTGAGGTTATATTGGACTTGACATGTTACCATGTTTTTACTTACCAAAATGAAACCAAATAAGAGTATTAAAGTAAGCATCAAACAAGGAAATTTTTCTTATAAGTTCTTAAGATGCACTAGATGATTATGGCTTAATCAATTAGAAGGCTCATGGTACCAATCCAACATATAATTATTCAACCATATACTTAGGTAGTATATCTATATCCCATTATAATAATATTATAAAATAATCTTTCATTAAAAATAAACAAGATCATAGTAAGACCAATTAAGCAGTCATAGTGTCTCAGTGATGAGCATAAGTGATATAAGGCACTGGAAATATTGACCAGTCACACATAACCTCCAAAATAATCCTTTACAAAATTAGCATGGTAAATGACAAAAAATTGGCCAAAAACCAAAGCGTGATCTAATTAAGATAAAAATAATGACTTTGCCTTTATTCCAAACTTTTGACAAAATTGTACATTGAAACTCTTTAATTCATCTTTGTAGGTTGAGTGAGTAGCTAGGGCTCACATTCTCATTTTGGACTTACTTTATCTAGGCATAAAAATTTCCAAATTTGTTGATGACCATGGATAATCCATGTTACTTTCACCAAGTCTTAACAACAAAGATTACAATATGACTAAATCAAGTCTAAAACAATACGTAATTGCCAATATTTAACATTTAGAACCATGTCCTGCCCCAATATTAAACTGATATGCAGTGATGATGGTGATATTTATGTATTAAAAACATGCTTCAATTGGACCACTTACTAATATTCATAATACTATGCATTAATCAATCCTTACCAAATTGGGTTACTAACCCCAATTCATTTTCTAACTATTGGTGGGTGAAAATTGGGGTTATGACAATAAGGTCCATTTTAAAATATATGTATTTTGAATGTTTTTACATTTTTGAATATTTGGTTTTTATTTTTTTCAAAATATTTTGAAGGGGAACTAGCCTATGACCCCATCGATAAATAAATTATAGTGTATGTTTAGATCAAAGGGTTGAATCATAATTTTCCATAGATGAGGACTAGTACATGTAACTGTATCTAAATCTGAAAAAGTATCAAGAGTTGTATCATATTTATCAGGATCACTACTTATATAATTTTTTCCATATGTGTAATATGAGAGGGTGAAAGACTTGGTGAAGTCTAATGTAAAACTAATTTTGTTCATTGTGTAACATGTTGAATTGTCTTAGGATCTACCTTAGGATGCACCATAAAATATTTATATCTTTAAGAGTCTTGATTAATTGTTTGAGATGAATCATTTTATTTGGTAAGATATACATTTTTATCCTTATATTGGTTTCATATAAATATTTTGTATAAGTGCCACAATTGAATCTGTATTATGTGCTTGAGTGGGTGCACTGAATATCTTTGTACTACACTTTAAATTAGGTTAATTAATTTCCTTCATATGGTGATCTTGAATAGGCTCTAAAAATAATGGTCATGGTGGTGGGGGAGGAGGAGTGACCAATTAATGTAGAGGGTACTCATATGGTATGCCTTGATTTTTTAACACTTGGTTGCAATGTATGTACTTGAGCCATATATACAACATAGATAGTATTACATAGAGTTTTTTATCCAAGGGAATAATAATGTTATGTTGAATATGCCTATTTTTGGTATGACTATAAATGTAATTTTCACTATTTAAAAACCCACTTTAAGAGGTAATATTATATGCCAAAGTGTATCATGTGTATGACCATCAAATGCCTAGTTTATTCTTGATGTAGCTTGTAATTCTTACTCTATGTATTCCAAACTATGGAGGAGTTTCATTGTACATGAATTTTTTCTTAAGACATTGCGAATCATATCAATATTAATGGGTTGATTTTTGGTGTATACAATAATAAATAGTGCATGCCTATCCAAATCATAGTTATTTATTTTAATTTCATCAAATGTGAATATTAAACATTGTGATAATGTGCCTATAAATGTACTGATTATTCTACCTATTGGATGGTCATATGTATTAGGAGGAGGGTGCACATTGTACACATGATGTACTTATGAAATATATATATATATATATATATATATACATATATACACACACACACACACACACACACACACATACATACATACATACATACATATATATATTATAAACTATACAATTTTTTTGGAAAGGATTACTAAATATTTTAATATTTTCATTATCATTATATTGTGGTCTAACATCCTCTATGGGTGTGTTTATCTCAATATTATTATCTTCAATGAGATATGGAATTTTATTTGTTAGCCTTCAAATTTTATTTTTAAAATGCATAATGCATATAAAGTAATCAAAATATGCATTAATGTCAAAACCTTTAGGTTGAGGGTTAGTTTAATCAAGTTAAAAGGAGTTAGAGAGATGAGGTTGTCATCATGAAGGTTTTGTAATAAGATATGAAGAGGTTGTGGTAAAGTTGTAAATTGTATCCTAGGTGGAGATGATAATTTAAGCTTGTTTTATGGTTGTAATATTGAATTTACTATTAATTTTTCTTCATTTTTTTCTCTCATTAGATTTGAATTTATAGTTTGGCTTGCTTTGGAACTTGATAATTGATGTATATGAAACACTTGGTGCATACTATAGCTTTATTTTTTTTTTGTATTATCATGATGAGTCTCAATATCCATGATAAGTCCACTAATAGGATGTGAAGTA
>JARHVA010005093.1:867500-975000 GCA_037957365.1 Torreya grandis
AATTATTTAAGTAATAGATAATAAGCATATGAATCTATAAAATAATGTAGTATATGGATAAAGTTATAGTACACTTGAGTTCATTAACTATAGAATTTTCCTAGTTTACTTGCATTTAAAATAATCAATACACCTATTGCAAATGTTGATGATGATAAATATGATATATCAAACTTATGGTTTGGACAAGTAGAAATTGTTGTTTGTCTTATTTTGTATCTAAAACCATTATATAAATTTTATAGTTGGTAAAATTGAAATAAAAAGAGGGGATTGTAATGGGCTGAGGTGACCTTAATCTTCCCCTTTTTGATTGACCACTTCTATGTATTCAATAATCTAAGTAGGGAAATCAAATCCACATAGATATTCCACATAGATTGAATGTGAAACTAGGCTCCTTTGACTATATGTATGTAGATATAAGATGGTTTTATACTTGACAATGATATCTATTGACTTGATTTATATCATTTTTAACTTGGATTATGGTTTCTCTATTTGAATGATTCAAAATTTGGGCAGAACAGGGAAGATATTATCAATGCACATAAGCATAAATTCTTGTACCAAGTGAATAGAAAGTGTGATTTATTAATGAATATTGGCATATATTTAAATAGATTTTTTTTTAAAAAAAAAAATCCAACCTTATGAAACATGCAGGTAGACCCAAAATAATTATTTCAAGTTTTGAAAGTAGACATTATTTAGTGCTAGATGTGGTTAGCCCAAGTGAACATGGGTTCAAAGTGACATGATCTACTTAGATTATAATTTTATAGGAATATTATAGAGATATGTCCTTTACAAGGAAGAGTCTAAAGGTTAATTAAGAAAACTTGATCATTTGACATTGATATATATATTTTAATAGTAAAAATAAATAAAGGGTCGAGCCCACACATATACAAAAATATTAGTGAAATGGTGAATAAGAATCATGTATTTGTGCACAAGTTTTGTGGTTTGGAATGTGTCAATAATTAGCATAATCAAGTATCTATGACCAAATTTGTGTGTCTAAAAATATAAAACTATTCTTTCAAATTAATAAATATAATTTAATTGATTTTTCTTGCCAAACAACTCAAAGATGGTGGAGTCTAATGAGGGTGATTTAAAAAATGTTGTTAAGTGGGAAAGTAGATCAAATTAGGTTTAAAAGGATTCTCAATTAGGAGGAAAATAAATTCATGTTGACTATGAGTAGGATTTAGAGACAAAACATGGAAAGTCCTTATAAGACTAGGGAAATAAGGGTGGGACCTAAATTAGTGTTGAATGGACCTTTATTTTTTATCTAGCTAGAAAAGATTCATGTGAGGAAGATTTGAAAGTTGCTCCCTCAGCCAATAAGGGAAAGTGGGATAAAATATAATTCAGTAAAATACATGAGAACTTAGAGTATAATGAGCTTCCCCTAGACCATGATATAGAGGATAATGTGATCTATCTAAATATACCTGATCTGTATAATGAAAAGGTCGATTTAAGTCTTGAAGACTTCTTAATAACTAGGCTCAATGGATTTAGACCTAATATTGATGATTTTCATGAATGGGCTAACTATAAGTGGAATAAAAAAGGATAGTTGGAGGCTGTGTCTATGGATAAAATATTTTACCTCATATTTTAAAAATCTTAAGGATTATATTAGAGCACTACTATAGGGGCCTTTATTCATGGTACTATAGAAGCTATCCAATGCTTAGATTCAAAGCTTAAGGAGGAAGAGCTTATTCCTCTTGAAGAATAAAAAAATGGAATCAAGCTAGGAATCTAAGGACTATTAATAATAATACATAAGTAGGAGAGTAACTCAAATAAAAAGGGAGAATGCCTAGGCACAAGGCTATAAATTTTGCAGCCACTAAGGAGGTGGATAAAGGAACTCTAAAAAATATGAAGCTAGATAAGCTTTTCTCAAATCCTAGAAAAAAATAATCTCTTGAAATATTAGAGGGATTAATAATCCAAATAAATATATAACTATTAGGAATGTAAGATTAAATCATAAGCTAAACGTTTTATTTTGTCAAGAAACTAGGTTGTCTAAAACTAATCATGATATAGCTAGAGATTGTATTTGGAAAGGATCTACATGTGTTGGATTTGGTGAGATGCATGATTAATGGGGTCTTGAGGTGTTTTTAATTCTTATTTTTTGGAAGGTGAATTTTTTATTCTAAACCCCCATCATACACGTATCCTATTTTTTGGCAAACTCACTATCTGTTACTATATTTTATCCAAAATATATGCCCTTAAAACTACAACTAGATTGCATTGACATTGGGGTGAGCTTACTACTTTCATATTTAATAGTGTTAACTAGAAATGTATGGTTTCCATGTAATTCAACACTTCCCTTTCTCCCTTAGAGACTAAAGATGATATCTAGGACTATAATGATAGCATGATAGACCTCAATGACTTCATAGTTCCTAGTGTCTTGATTTATGTGGACCTTTGTGGTGCTATGTTAACATGGACTAACATGATAATTAGAGACAAAAATATTCAAGTAATGCTAAATATATTCCTCCTATCCTTGAATTCAGATTCAAACACCTATAGCAGGCTAACAACTCTCCCAAGAGTGGCTTTAGACCATAACCCAATAGTGTATTATGAAGAAAAAATAACAAAACCAAGAAACTACCTTTATGGTTTTTGAACATGTCACTTAATCACCCATGGATAGATGATTGAATGAAATCTTGGTGGAAGGAGGAGGTATATGGATCATACATGTTTATCTTATCCCAAAATCTCAATGTTGTAAAACATAAACTAAAAATTTGGAATAAGGAAGTGTTTAGAAACATTTTAAAACAAAATAACATAGAAGATAATATTAAAAAACTAGATATATAAATTCATTATGAGGGAGCGAATCTAGAAATGATCCAAAAATAAAAATATCTCCTCTATCGCTTCAACACCCTGGCAGTAAGAGAAGAAACCTAATAAAGACAGAAGTCAAGAAACATTTGACTAAAATAAGGGGACATAAAAACTAAGTGTTTTCACATTTTAGATAGTAGGAATAGATGTAATATTAGAATAAATGAAATAATTAGGGAAGTTGGAAGTAAATAAGAGATGGAAATGGAAGTTAAACATGAGATTGTATTCTTCTTTGAGAGGTTTATTTTATGTCGTTCATCACCAAACCCAGATAGTGAGAATAAACTCTTTGAGTTATTTCATAATGTGATTAACCCTAAGGATAATAGATAAATTTTTAGACAAACAACACTATAAGAAATTAATTTTTCCATATTATCCATGTAAGGAGAAAAGGCTTTGATACGTTTCCCCCTATATTATTCTAACACTTTTTGGACTTTATTGAGTTTGAGGTTTGACACTAGTGGCATAATTCTATGAGATAATAATATTCTTAAGGAGCTCAATAACACCTTCCTTATTTTTATTCTTAAGAAAATATGGGATAATCAGTTGAAGGAATTTAGGCTGATTAGTTTATGCAACACTATCTACAAGATCTATGCTAAAACTTTGGTCCTTAAATTGTAGCCTCTTTTGCCCAAAATTATCTCTGAATAATAAGGGGCCTTTATGACTGGAAGGCATATTATCAATAGAATTATTCCATCCCAAAAATCTATTCAATCCATTAAAAGCTCTCAAATAATGGGATTTTTTCTCAAACTCAACTTGAATAAGGCCTATGATAGAGTTGCATGGCAATTCTTTGACAAAATCCTTGACAAGGTGGGTTTTAATCATAAATTCACAAGTTTCATATGAAATTACATATATTCTTCAAAATTCATGATCATGATTAATGGATTCCATAATGGTTTTTATCAGTTAAAGGGGGGATCAATAAATGTGACCCCATCTCCTCTTACCTCTTTATTATCATGGTGGAGGCTCTAGGAAGGAAACTAGTGGATTCTAGAATTGTTGGGAAGTTAAAAGCCCTGCAAATCACCCCTCAAATAGATTTTGTCGCCCACCAAAAATTCATTTATGGAACTATGGTTATGAGATAATAATTAATTAAATAGGCTAATTCCATAAAATCAATTCTCAAAAAATATGATGTGGTGTCAAGGAAAAATGTAAACTTCTCTAATAATTCTCTTTTTTGCTTGTACACATTGGCTTTATTTCAAACTAAGATTTACATAATTTTAGGCTACCAAATTCAGGAGCTTCCATCTTCCTACTTGGGGATGCCACTCTATAATATAAGTTTGGAAACGGATAGATGGATCCTTTTGATAAATAGGTTTCAAAATAATTTGGATAACTATAATGGGAATCTTCTCTCTTAGGTTAGTAAGGTCAAGTTGGTTAAAAGTTCCCTTCAAATTATGACAATTTACTAAATGTCTATTTTCATTATACTCACCAATATTTTAGATATAATAGATAAAATCCAAAGGATGTTCTTTTGGTTATGAAATGAAGAGTCCAATTGGTTTCCCTTATTTTCCTAGGACAAGGTGTGCATACCAAAATCTATAGGAGGTTTGGAGCTAAGGACAGGAATAAGTCCCTTATTGATAAGAAGGGATGGAAAATAATTAATGAGTATATAAGGACAAACAAAATAATATACAAATACCTCATTGGAAGAGAATAATAAATTATTAAAATGTATGAGGTCCCCCCCATGGCTCTTTATTTTGGAGAGGGGTTGATAAATGCAAAGATTTACTTTGTAGAGATAGTAAATAGATTGTAGGCAATGAAGAAAGTTCAAATTATAGGATGACCCATGGATATTTAATTACCATTTAATAATTTTGGAGTATTGGCTGGTTTTTAATGGCCATTTTGTTTCCTCCATCTATAAACTTTCTCATCATTTTTCATAAATACCTTCAAAGCAATATTTGTTGGCATTTTAAATTGCCTTTTGCTTCACATCATTCGATCAAGATCCAGGGATCAATGTGGGCCATTCATCATGATTCAGGCCCTCGTCTGTCATTGGCCCCTTTGATTCAAGCCCTATGGTTGTGCCATTTGGCACATCCATGAGCTTTTTGAGATCTATATCCTACACCAGTTGTATATTAAATGTGCATCTACCATGTGTCAAGCCTGTAGGCTCTCATAGAACCATTGAAAATTCATCGGTGATTTTGTGATGTTATATTAAGAGTCATGATGAAGCACATACTATCAGATCATGCAAGATGCATGAACTTTAATTAGTTCATAGCTATATAAAGGACTTAGGTTAAAATGATTTTACCTAGGTCTATTTCATATTGATAAACATGAAAAGACTTATGTTAAAGCATATTATGCTAAGTTTTTAAATCATAATATAAAATTAGCCCCTTCAAATGATATAAACACATTCTCTTTTTATCTAAGTAAAAATTTTGAAGAGTTTGAATTTGATGGCCTCATGGATGTCAAATATGGTATCATGAATGTCAAATTATATTTGTGAGAATGTGAAATTTAAGCTCATGAAGTTCTTAGTTTTGATGGGCTTAAATTTGATGGTCATGTAGATGTCAATGATGGCTTCGTAGACATAAAATGATGGTCACGTGAATGTAAAATTTAAGCTCATCAAGTTCCTACTTTGAATGTGGGAGCACCACATGGTGGCTCCATGGGGATTCTTGGGACTTTTGACTTTTCAATATTGTCTTTGCTTCATCTGATCAAAATCCATGATGAAGTGAGAGCCATTGATCACGATCAAGATGCTCACACATGATTGGTTCCTTTTAATATGTAGGACCTTTTGCTATCAAAATTCAAATGTGTGAGTGTCATATGGTGACTCTGTAGAGCTTCATGAGCCTTTGACTTTTCATTGTTTTCTTCACTCCATCTAATTAAAATCCATGATGAAGTGTGGACCATCAAATCTATAAAAGAGATTTTTTTTTTAAAGTGAGGACCTAAGATGAAATAAGACTTAAGATAAAACATTAAGACTAAGGTCTCATTCATGTTAATAAATATTAATGGGGCCTTAGTATTAAGGCTTTAAGATAAATAGGAAATAATAAAGGGGACCATGTTATAAAATTAAAAGGATCCTACCAATCACAAACATTAGACTTAGGCTAAACCTTTAAGAGTAAGGTCTCATTTGTGTTGATAAATGTGAATGGGGCCTTAGGGTTAAAAATATAGGTTAAAGTTTTTAGCAAAAGGGATCATGCTAAAATAAAAAGACCCTGCTAGTATAACATTAGACCATGTTAGAAATATAAGGAATAAAAGGGGGGAAAATAAAAGGGTACTAAACATAACTTTTAGGCTAAGGTTTGGTCATGTTAATAAACATGACTAAGCCTTAAAATGAAAATTAAAATTAAGTACATAGTAATTTTAAATGTTCTTGCCAATTCTCTCCCACCAAAGTGAAATTTGATTCAAGGGTTTAAGCCAGGGTTTTTGGAAGAGAGCCTTCAAAAAATGAAGCTCGAATAGAGTTAATCTACAAATTTTAAGTATGATCCCTTCAATAGGGTCCCATGAAACTTGAAACTATAAGACATGAAGACCAATTATTAGAAACATTAGGCAAGCTCAAAGCAAAGCCATAAATTAGTAAGCCAACTTTATCAAAATGGATGGTCTTCATATTCTAATAATGTTCAGAACATGTCATGTTTTTAGTGTTAAGGTTCATAATATCTCAAAGGTCCCATTTTTAAAAAAAGTGGGTATGTTGACCTCAAAAAATAGTGACATCTAAGGGAAATATAGTAAAATGTTAGAACTTAAAGACTCTAGTTCAGATAAATAACTAAGTCATCCACTCCACTTGATCAATGCCATTATCTAGATTAGTTTATGGTTGAAGTAAACCTTGCACTTGCAGAGTTAGGGTAAAACATCAAGACATAACCATGTTGTGTGTGTTCTTTGATTCCACTTATTGTTTGTCATGGGATTCTAGGGATAACTTTAAATTTTCATATCTTTAATTATTAACACTGACTTGGATCATGTTTAGATATTCATTAAGAACCATGATTCTAGTTTAGGGAAGGCTTGGGCATTACTCTACTACCATCCAGGCATCTATAGCCACAATAGAGATGCCTTTGGCTCCACTCATGACCTTGCTCCATTGCCATCCAGGAATCCATATCCCTGATGGAGATTGATTGAATCACCTATGATTAAAAGATTTTGATTTTGCATTGCATTCTTATTTTTGTATTTTTAGATATTTTATACTTTCAACAAGGTTAAGAACTAGGGTAGCCAGGTTTAAGGATTTGGTTACGTGTTTGATCCTCATAGAGTCACCTATGTCTATAACCATTAACCTAAGCAAGGATGTTTGTTAATTGAAAGTATGACTATGTCTCAATAGATTAAGCTTTCATCCTACAAGTGTAAATCTTCTTAAAACCAAATTTAGGTCAAGACAATTTTCAATGTCTCATGAAATATTTGTCCTTTTCCATTGGTCTTTACTAGTTTTTTCAAATCACAAAATTAGGCTCACATTTTACACCCATGGTTAGCACATGTATTAGTTTCAAACCCACATTCCTAGAATTTGGAGTTTCAAAAAGATAAATAAAAGTTTAGCTAAAGGTTATCAAAAAGGACTTATTGGGAATAAAGAACAAGGCAAAAAAAGCAAGTATAGAACATAAAGCAAAAAAGAAAGAAACAAAAGGAAATAAATAGATATGTAAATGCTTATGTAAAAATAAGGGATAGGAATGAAAGAACTGAATAAACTAACTAGGCTACCTACACTAAGTCTACCCATCTTATAGAGTTACTCCATAAAGAGCTTAAGAGAAGTAGTAGAGAAGTAATGCTTGAGGTACTACCCATTAGTGGGTAGTGTGAACTCTACTCTTTTTAAGTCTTTAAGTCTAAAATTGTTGTCTCTCAGTGTGTCTACAATTTGATATGGGCCAATCCATAAAGGTATGAACTTTCCATATTTGCCCTTAGGCTTAGATGCTTTGTCCTAAAGGAGAATTAAATCCCCTTGTTTGAACACCTTAATCTTTGATATTTTATCAAACCACCTCTTCATTATGGTTTGATGTCTACTAAAATTAGTAAAGGCTTCCTCCTATGCATCTTCCATCTAGATGATGTCTAGAAAACTTGAATTAGCAATCTCCTAGCCTTTTTCCATATACTCTTGCATGAATTTATACATATTCAGATTGAGAGTGATAGGGAAGATAAACTCTTGGCCATAAACCAATAGAAATGGTAATGACTTTAAGGCTTTCTTTATCCTTATCCTATATATCTATAGGGCATACTTGAGAAGTTTGTGCCAAGTCCTGGGTTTGTTTGTATTATACTTTTTGATTGCTTTCATTAAATTCTTGTTGGTAGAATCAGACACTCCATTTACTTGAGGGTAATGGTTGGATGAAAACTTGAGATAAATTCCATTATCATATACCCATTCTATCATATCTATGGATATAAATGTGGATCCATTGGCACACACCAAATAGACTAGAGTTACAAATATGGTACATGTGTTCTCCTCCAAGAAATTGATCACTTTTTTAGTCTTTTATTATTTGGTGGCTATAGATTCAATACACCTTATGTAATAATATGTGATAGTCAAGATATACTTGTGACCTTATAATTAATTGGGTTTAATTACCCCTAAAAATTCTAACCCCCATTATGCAAAGGTTTTATCAACCATGACTGGTTGTAAAGGCATTGATGCCTTAAGATTTTTGGTGCTAAAGATTTGGCATGAGTGACATTCCCTTACATTATTGTGAGCATCTTTAAAAATAGTTAGCCAATAGTATATAGCTTTGAGGATCTTGTGGGTTGTAGTCCTTCTAGATGGGTGCCCATTGCCAAACTTCTCATGGAAGGTGATCATAATTTGGGTAGATTATTTTTTTGAGAGACATCTCAAGTATACCCATTCAAAGTTATTTCTATATAAAACCCCATCTTTGATTAGATAATAGGTTGTTTTGAGCCTTAAGGCCCTATTTTGCTCCCTAGTTAGTCTTGTAGGACAAGTACCACTAATTATTAAATGAATGATGGAATCATACCAATCACTAGATTGAAATATTTTCTAATCAATTGAATAATACTTATCTTGGGGTTGGTATTAGAAATAATTTGGATCAAGCCTTAACACCTTACCATTTTTTTATTTTCATTTATATGTCATATTCTTGTAAAACTAACATCCATTTACCTCTATGTTCTCCAACCTCATTCTGGCTTAGCATAGGTTTTGTGGCAGGGTCAGGTAGAATAACATGCACCTTATTTCTAAGGATATAGTGCCTAAATTTATTCACTACCTTAACTAATGCATATGATTGTTTATCAATCAATGAATAGTTTAATTCAACATTCTTAAAACTAGTACTCATAAAAACTATTGGGTGATCACACCCATCAACCTTTTGATTTAAAACTAGAACCATAGTATGGTTAGATAAAAAATAATAGAGATAGAAGTCTTTAGAAAATTTAGGACTTATCAAGACTAGAGCTTGGATAATTGCTTGTTCGATCTCACTGAATGCCTTCCTAGATTCCTCATTCCATAAGACCTTGGCATCCTTCTTTATCATGTCATTTAATGGATTGAAAATCTCTAAAAATATAAAAATTAACTTTCTTACAAAGTTTACCTTACCAAAAAATTATTTTAACTCTTTTCTACTATTTGGAGGCTCTATCCTAGAAATAGTTTCCACTCTTTCAAGGTCTATGGAGATCCCATCTTTAGTTATGACATGACCTAACAATTTTCCTTCAGTAACATAAAATATGTTTTTCTTGGGGTTTAGGAAGATTATATACCTTCTTCATATCTCAAATACTGGCTATAAATGCATAAAGTGATCTTCTCTAATTTTATAAAAAAATGGTTAGATCATCCATATATATAATGATACACTTACCAATCAATCCTTGGAAGGCATGATCCATGGCTCTTTGAAAAGTAGCTCCTACATTTATTAATCCAAAAAGCATTATTTTGTAGGAAAATTTTCCCCATTTAGTTTTGAAAGTTATTTTCATTCTATCTTACTTGTCAACCAACACCTAGTTGTATCCTAAAAAGCCATAAAAAAAAAGACATCATGGCTGAACCTAAAATAATTTGTATCACCTGGTCAAGAGAGGGAAGAATATAATTATCCTTTTTAGATGCTTTGTTCAAATTTATAAATTAAATGTATAGAATAATCTCACCATTATTCTTTTTTAATGGTACTAAATTTTCCATTCAAGTAGAATGCCTAATGGGAAATACAATTCTAGCATCTAACAATCTCTTAACTTCTTTGAAGATCATTGGTTCTAAGATAGGGTTCATAAGTCCTTGTTTTTGTATAAAGGGTTTACAACTTTATTTAAAGGGTATAATATTGGTGATAACTCTTGGATCAAATATCTTCAAGTCATCATAAGACCAAGTTATGACATCCTTGTATTTCATTAATAGCTGCTTGGCCTTCTTGTTCTTAGCACTAGTGTAGGCGCTCCCAATGTTAATCGGCTAAGGTTGATCTTGATGTCCAAGATCAAAAACATTGTAGTATTTCCCACTTACCTTGGGAATATTATAAACCTTAGCTATCTTTTTTTTATCAAACAACCTCTCTAAGGTAATCATGCATTTGAGAATCTTATTGTCATTAAGCTAAATGACTTTACCATCAAACTTGCCTTCTTTAAGTGCATTTTCATCAATGATGTGAGCCTCAAATAATCCATAATTATTCATGAAACTAAATATTTATTTATCATCACTAAAGACCTAAAAATTATCCACATTATCTAGGATTGAAGGATAATGTATCAACTCTATGTTGAAGTTAGGCAAGTCTTGGTCAAGCATGAGGTTGGCTATAACAGATGCTAAATCATCAGCAACTTGGTTCTCCTCTATGGGGATGGAAACAATGATAAAGGCATTAAAATAATCAATTATATCTTAGACCCTTAACTTATACCTCTTGAGGTATGAGAGTTTGCATTGATATTTGCTTCTCACTTGGTTGACTACTAGTTTTGAGTCACCATAGACTAGTATCTCTTTGACTTTATTTTTTATGGAAAATTGAAAACCTAGGATAAGGGCCTCATATTTAGCAAGTTTATTAGTGAAAAGGAATTAGAGCATATAGGATGAATGGTATTTCTTACTATCATGATTGATAAGGATAATACCAACCCCAGATCTAGACTTAGATCTAGCACCATTAAAATATAGCTTCCATAGTCTAGGAATAACATGAGTACTCTTAGGATCACATACCTTTGTAGTATCTAGGGTGAAAAACCATAAGTTAGAGTTAATTATGTTGACCCTTTCATTGATATCAATGTACTCAATGATCATGTGCTTCATTGTTGGCTCTCTTTAAACCCTAATCTAGTTTAGAATTCCTTTTCAAGGTAGTCATAAATGTGAACAATCCATAAACATGTAGCTATTCAAAGCTTTATACCATTCCCTACTTAATAAGATCTCATAAACATTAATAAAGTCAATAACTCACATGTCAATAAACTATTGTAATTTAGTCTTAGATGCCAATTGCATATGGACATTTAATAATTCCCCAATCACCTTGACTCTAGATTTGTCAAATTGAGTAATAACTCTATCAGACTTAATAAGAGTCAAGACAAGTTGTTTACAAATACCTACAAGAATGATATTTGTAGATAAACCAAAATATAATAAATAATTATGCAAATTCTTACCAAATATATTGACGATGTGTAGGAAAACGGGAGATTCTATCTTAGCTTTGTGTATAGCCATATTAACATTGTTAGCTTTGGGTGGTCTATTAGATTTATTTGACAATGATTCTAGTAAGAGGTCCCTTTGTTTTTTGATCTATGTTAATTCATGCAATGTGATGTTAGCTTTTATCTTCTTCATGTCCTCAATAATATTATAACCCATCTTGTTTTAAGAACTAGGAATATCAACATTATGCTTAGAGGTACTCCCTTTTGGTGGTTCTAGATCATTGTTTGAAGAAGTGTCTGAAGGAGTTCCAAAGTTATATGGAGGCATTGAGGTAGTCAAGGGATACCTCTTCTCTCTATTTATTAGAGGATAAGTCTTCTTTAAAAAAATTTAGAAGGCCTAGATTTTTTTAGGGACATCATTAGTTCATTGTCCTCTTGAAAATGGAAATCAAACATCTCCACCATGAATGTTTGATCAGTAGGATTGGAACTTGAAGTACCTACACCACTATCCTTATTAGGGACTAGTTTAAATGCATGTAAATCTTCTTATAAATCCTTAAAAGACCTTAAAAATTTAATACAATCAATTTATCCATGCTTGGATGTACAATGCACTCTACAATAACTAGGCAAAGCAATATTAGTAAGAGTAATGTCCATAGTCATTTTTTTAAAATATGGTTCATTGTTATTATTATTGTGGAAACTATCATTCTAAAACCTATTGTTAGGCCTATTAAACCTTTGAAATGAGAAGTTCCTACCAATGCTCTCTCCAGTATTACCAACATGTTTTTGTAGCTGAAGGAAATCAATGCTTAACTTTTAGACTATTTTTAGGATAGAATCATTCTCATTCTTGGGAGTTTCATAATTGTGAACTTTGTTATTTTTAGTACCAGCAACTGGTACTAAATCTCTTTGATCATTTATGTTGAACTTATTAACAACAGGATGACTCAAGAATCCTAGGTTTTGATTAGGAACAACATGACTCAAAGGTAATTAATTTAGATTTAGGATTTGATTCAGGGTTGGGGAATTATGATTGTTGTTGGGAAATATGTTTAGAGTGGGAAAATGTGGGTTGATATTTAGGACATAAGGCCATTTGTCCTTAAGGCTACATTTGATCATTGATGATCACTACTTCAAAATAAGCCCTGGCTAATGTAGTTATAGATGGAAGAGATCTTTTCAAGAATACAAAGTCATAGGATCCACTACATCTTTATATATTCTTAGAGATAAAAAATCATCAGGTTTATAAAGGTCTATGGTCCTGCTATTAATGTTTTAGATCCTGGCATTAAATGACCTTATGGGCTCACTTGCATCCCTCCTGACGGTGGTGAATTGGGGGTATCTGACACATGGACTAATCAAACTAGTATATGAAAACATTAGTGAAACCATCCTAATTAGTAATATAATTGTTAGGCAAATTAATAAACCATTCATATATAACATATTTAAAAGTAAGGGGGAATAATATGCATGCTACATCTTCATGTGTGACATTTAACAACCTTAAAGTATCTTTAAAATATTTAATGTGCTCTTTAGTAGTTACAATACTAGTCAGACTAAATGTTGGCAAGTATTTTTAAGATTACATGGGAGATCATGTACCACACCTAGCATGTTGATTGAATATTTTCCCAACCAAACCATACCTGGATAAAGGTCAAAAGTAGGGGTACCTTGAAAAGGTGAAGTTGGTAAATATTTGGAATATCTATGCCTACCTTTATCTCACATAGCTTTTCTATGGACTTCAAGCTCAATCAAAGGTTCTCTTGTCTCTAAATGTGATCGTGTTTGGATCCTTGGTAATTCTAGCTTGAAGACTGAATATCTTATTTGAAATACAATGTGTCAAGTTAATATTTATAAAGAACAAAGATTGAAGTTACACATTAAGCTAATATTATAAATATTTGTATAAAAACCAATAAAGGACATCAATCTTTGACTAAGATAGCTCAAAGATGTGTCTGATTATGCAAATATGGTCTATTTTTATAAGTCCAAGCTTAAATAAACCTACATCTATGAAAAATGTACCAAGCTTTGATAAAAATAAGATATTCTAATCTCAACTACCATGAATTCTCATATCTTAAGCTATCTTTACCAAAATTAATCATAAAACTTTAAATAACTATGATCTTTATCTGAAGGAAGCACAAAGATATGTTAAATACCACATAGATTAATGATATTTATGCTTTTGATCAAAGAATTACACAAAAGTGCAAAGATAACACCAGTCTTAGATTAACACACTACGATTAACAAAGATTCAACCAATTCATAAAGAGGCCCTAATTCTAGCACCAACAAGACTTGTTAATACCTTTAAATACATCATATGTGTCCTTAGTGTTCAAATAACACTTCTCGTTTTAGAATTCTAGGAATTCAAAGCATGAGTAGTAGGTTTTGGCAACTTATGTTACCTATGGTGAAATATCAATAGGAAAATGTTTAATTGTTCCACAAATTTATATTAATTGATGGTTGGGAGCCACCATGGACCAAATATTTGAAAAGTGTAAGCATCTATGTTAATACTAGTGAATTATGATCAAACCTTAAACTATAGACTAATATAAATGGAGATTTACAATGTAATCTAAACTAAAGTGATTTGGTTAAAGAAAAGGCAAAAGAGAAGGGTAAGGCATAAATAAAATAAGTGATTATCGATATCAGCCTCAAACATTATATAAAATTTCAATTACAATTGAATATACATTTAACCAACATATAGTGAAAAATACCATAAGCTCAGATCTCACTAAGCACTAGGAAATCCTCTAAGAATGATATAAATAAGTATAATTAAGAACTAAATTTACTTTAAAGAATTGATACCATAGTCGAATAGCATTTACACATTCTAATGCAGAGCAAATAAAATAAAGTAAATTCAAGATCATTCAACTAATCTATCATAAGCACAAATTAGCAACCCTATAATCAAATATGCAACTTAGAATTCATAGAAACTATTCAAATATAAGAATTAAGACTAGTGATTGAGAGGAAAGCCATGTAACAATTAACACAAACAAATTTGGATAATATTTTCCATAATTTTTTATTCTATTAACTTCTCAAAGTATACAAATTTTACTCAAAATTCTCTCCCTTTACTAGATGGTAGTACTACCTTTTATAGGAGGATAAGATAGTATATCGGTTAGTTACAAGTTACAAATGTATAGGAAGTAAGGGTAACTATCCTTTTTCTATAAAGTTCCATAATACATTGGCTTTTTCAAACTAAATTGACCTAAATGAAATACACTAACAAACTAGAATATGCCTTTACAAAAGGATATTACATTTTCAAAATATTAAAAAGTTTTTACAAAATAGAATATCATTCAACTACTTGACTAGTGGGCCCTGCTCCTAAGAACTTTCTTGCTAATGTTGGAGGATGTTCATAGCCTTTTGGTGTTGTTCATTAACCAGTTCCAAATCCATAATTAATCTTAAAACACATTCCTCATTGTCACCCAGAACATTCAATTCTCTATCATTTCTAGCCATGGCTTCCTTGATGCTTCTAGCCTCAACTATCTTTTTTCCTACATTAAGGATCATGTCTAGGATCCTACTATTGTCTTCCCTAGAATAGCCTTGAATTTTAATTTTTATTTCTTGCATCACCAAGGTGGCCCTATGTTTGAACTCATCATCTTTCATGATGCCTAAGATAGTAAGCTATGTAGGGTCTTTGAACATTATCCCAAGGATATTTTTAATTCTTTCCATTAGCTCCTCATCTTCTTTCAGGAGTCTCTCTAGTTCTTGGGACCATGAACTTAAACCTTGGACCTTGTCAACAATATTTCCTAGAATTGCATTAAAATGTCCTAAGCTTATTGTTTGAATGTAGAAATCTGCCTTTCAATTTGGATGTTGATTATCCCTATTATTTGATCCTATGAAGCTTTCCATTAGGCTACTAGACCCTTATCCACTATGTTTTACTATTCCAATGCATTTTGCCTTAGCTTTATTGATTTGAAGGCCTCAAACATGTCATAGAAGGATTCATCTAGTAATTTGATCATTGTCTTGGGCACTGATAAGATGGCTTGTGTCTTCAAATCCTCATTTTCCTTCTACAAATTAGTTATTATTTTCTTCATACCTCTAATTCCTACTCTGACATGAGATAAATGATCCTCAACTAGGCTTTCAACATCTTATTTATGGATGGGTAGTTCACCAAGCTTCTATCCCCCAACTAGAGTTAAGCTTGCAAATGGCTCCACCATTTGGAATGTGAACTCTTTAGTCCCTACTATGAATTTTTTAATTGTCACTCTCTCTAATCCAGTTATCTATGGATTGAGTTGCATAGTAGTAGTTGGTTTAGTATACTTTGGAGGTTTAGGGGCCTCCATCTGGGCACTATTTGATGTTCTTGGAGTGTCCATATACTTGTTATCTAACCTTGTAGTGGTTATTATTATTATTTATTCCTCCTATTTCATCAAATCTCTTATCAATGGATTGATATTATCATGCACATCAATGTTAACAGTCTTGGTTAGGGCCCATGAGTGGTGCTAGGTAGGGGTTTTATGCATTTTCCCATAAATGAACCAATTAGGGATGATTGGTCCATATATGAGGTACTCATCATTAAATAAGTTGACTTCACTCATGGGGTGAGTGAAAGTCAGCTTTGGATTCTTTGATCCAACTAGGACCATTGCCAACTCTACCTTTCTCTTCTTCAATGGTGCTACTAGGACTAGGTCTATGATAACTTCTTTCCTTTTTTTATTAGCCTCCTTTATTGGATTCAACATGATCCTCCTCTTCATCAGAGCCATAGGCTTCCAAAAATACCTTGAGGGCATCCTCCACTATTTCATTTGGCTCCAAGGCAATCATGTCCAAGTATTCCACTAGAGACCTAGGTCTTTAGGAAGGGACTGAGGATCATGGGCCCTCACCAGGTCTCTCTTCCAACTTTTCCTTCCTAGGACCTTATGTAATCTATGCTTGGGGATATTTTTTTCCACCTTTTTTTAATCTTGAGGGACCCTTAAAGGTCTAGGTAGAAAATGGTATTGTAGAAGTACCATCTGCCATATGTCTCTAGGGGGATTCTAATCACTAGTCAATTTATGCTCAAGTCTAATTTATATCCCTTGAGCCTAGCCAATATTTATTTGAAATTATTTTATTTGATATACATGGTGTCATGGACACCAATTTGGTGCACATACACTAGCTTGGGTAATTGTTTATATTTCAAGTGTGTGGAGACCATGCCATTGGAGTCCCACATCTTCAGCTCATCAAGTTGTAATTTGAAAGATTCCCTATGCTTAGTCACAATAGTCACCTGATCTTAATTTTGTAAAATAATATTACCAATAGTCAAAAGAAAGGGATGGAGGAGGCATTTCCTCTTGAATTTTCACACTCTATCCACACCATTAAGAATTTGGTATATAGTTTTTTGCTCTGCAAGCTTGATGGGAGCATAAACAAGTAACTTGTAAGGTTGGATCTAAATCCCTTCAATTATGATCACTATATAATATGGATACAGCTAGATGTCTCCCATTATCTCCACATATTTCTTGATTAGAGGGCATACCTTGGGCATCAGGATCTCTATGATGGATTATACCAAGGTTGGATACACATAGTCATAGATGAATTTGATGTTATGCCTATATTTGAATTTGTGCATCTTTGAATAGTGGCGGGAGATTGTAAATCTACCCTTAAGTGACCAATTTTTGATATAAAGGATCTAGGTGGAGGCTAGTAAGGTGTCCAATAGATAGGACATCATGAAGAATTAGGTAGTAGTCTTCTTCTTAATGGATATGAATTTCCTTTCTAGATATATGCTTATCATCTCTCCAATTGGAGGAGTGAGATCTTTGTCTATCATAAAGTAAATTTAGGACACCTAACTCTTATTGACATAAGTGGTTGAAGGGGACCCTAGAGATTGTATTCAATAAAGTCATGAATAACCTAATGCCATTTATAAATTAGGTAACTAAGATGTTGTGAGTAGGGTCTTAGATCACATGGCTCCCTTGGAGCAATCATGGCCTTGGGATGGTGTCTAGATCTTTCTTTCCAGTCCATTCCTTAATAGTGGGCTAATGGGGAAATGAATGAAATTATTCTAAAGGTCCTTTCATGAATGATCTAACCTTGATCAATCTTACAATCTTTAAAAATGGGAGCATGGATGTCGATATAGTGTATTACCTCTGGTTTGCTAGCCACATGGTAGATTTTGGTCATTGGGACTATAACTAGGTCATAATACCTTCTAATTATAGTGGAAACATTCTATTTTTCTTTAGTTATGGTTTACATCTCTCCAATGGTCCAAAAGATCTCATACCAATTCCTATTTCATGTGTTTAATAGAACAATGCCTAGGTCCATGTCTTTTAAGACCCTCCCTTCATTATTTATAGAAAAATACAACTCTATCTCATCCCTCTATTATTTACTTTGAGCTACCATAGCTTCCAAACTTTGTAAATTGCTTATTTCTATATTCCAAAATGGTCTTTGGGTCAATTATTTTGTGCTTGAATTATAACTAGACTCTCTTTTAATTAAACTATGATCAATCTAGGCTCAAATTAGGGCTTTTATGCAAGTATGGGGTTCTCTTAAAGCTTTAATGGTGATGGATTACTTGAAATTTAGCTCATACATGCCTCAAATTTGATTTTGACCTTTGAATTTATACATTTATATTTTTTATCATATAATATCTTCACTTTTGTCATTTTGTGCTTGCATGGTGCTTAATTGGCATCTATCTATCAACTTTCATGGCATTTTTCATAAACACCTTCAAAGCACTAGCCATTGGCATTTAAAAATTGCCTTTTCCTTCTTGCCATTCGATTAGGATCCAAGGATCAATGTGTGCCATTAATCATGATCTAGGCCCTCATATTTCATTGGCCATGTTTGATTTGAGCCCTATGGTTGTGCCACTTGGCATCTCTATGGGATTTCTTAGCTCTGTATCCTACACTAGTTGCATATTGAATGCATGTCTACCATGTGTTGAGCCCATGGGATCTCTTAAAATAGTTAAAAATTCATCAACAATTTTGCATCAATGGATCAAGAGCTGTGAGGAAGCATAGACTGTCAGATTATACAAGATGCATGAACTTTAATCAGTGCATAACTATGCAAAGGACTTAGGTTTAAAAGCTTTTAACTAGGTCTATTTCATATTAAAAAACATAAAAATAATTAGGTTAAAGCATTTTATGATAAGTTTTTTAAGCATAAAATCAAATTGGACCCTTTAAATGATAGAAACACATGATCCTTTTGTCTAAGTAAAATGTTTGAAGAGATTGAATTTGATGGCCTCATAGACATCAAATAAGACCTCATATACATCAAATGACATTTATAAGAACATCAAATTTAATATCATGAAGTTCTTAGGTTTGATGGGCTTAAATTTTATGGTCATATATATATCAATGATGACCTTGCAGAAATCAAATGATGGTCATGTGAACATCAAATTTGAGCTCATCAAGTTCTTACTTCAAATATAGGAGCACCACATGGTGGCTCCACAAGGCTTCTTAGGTATTTTGAATTTTCAATGTTATCTTCACTTTATTCAATCAAAATCCATGATAAAGTGAGATCCATCAATCATGATCTGGATGTTCACACATGATTGGTTCCTTTTAATATTTAGGACCTTTTGCTATCAAAATTTAAATGTAGGAGTGTCATGTGGTGAATCCATAGAGCTTCATGAGCCTTTGACTTTTCAATGTTGGCTTTGTCCCATCTGATTATAAGATGTGATTAAGTGTAGACTATTGAATATGCAAAGGAGTAAGTTTTTTAAGTGAAAACTAGGGATGAAATAAGACTTAGGATAAAATTTTAAGACTAAGGTCTCATTTTTGTTAATAAACATGGATAGGGCCTTAGTGTTAAGGATTTAGGCTAATAGGAAATAATAAAGGGGACCATGCTATAAAATTAAAAAGATCCTACCACTCATGAACATTAGACTCAGTTTAAAATAAGAATTAGGCTAAATATTTAAGACTAAGTTCTTGTTTGTGTTTATAAATGTTAATGAGGCCATAGGGTTAAAACTTTAGGTTAAAATTTTTAGCAAAGGGGATCATGTTAAAATAAAAGGACCCTACTAGCATAACATTGGACTATGTTAGAAATATATGGAATAAAAGGGGAAAATAAAAGGGAACTAATTATAATTTTTAGGCTAAGGTTTGGTTATGTTAAGAAACACAACTAAGCCTTAACATGAAAATAAACATAAGTCCAAATTAATTTAAAATGTTCCTACCAATTTGCTCCTGCTAAATGTAATTTTGAACCAAGGGTTTAAGCTAGGGTTTTTGGAGGAGAGCCTTCAGAAAATGAATCCTAAATAGAGTTAATTTGTAAAGTTAAATTATGATCCCTTCAATAGGGTCCCATGAGACCTGTAACTATAAGACATGAAGACCAATTATTAGCAACATTAGGCTAGCTCAAAGCAAAACCATAAATTAGTAGCCAACTTTATCAAAGTGGATGATATTAAAATTCTAATAATTTTCAAAACATGTCATGTTTTTAGTTTTAAGGTTTAAATTAACTCAAAACCTACTAGGGGGACACCTCAGATTTCATTATTTACCAAGCCCTCATCATGTTGTTGGTCAATGGAACCAAGTCCCATATTAACAATCATTTTGTTGATTAAAGAGGTGGGGGATACAAAGGGATTAGAGAGAGGAGGAAACCAAATCTATGGATATATACAAAAGAGAGTCAAAGATTCTAAAAAATAATCATACTTTTGGAGAATAGGAAAAACAAGGAATCAATGGGGTCAAAAGTAAACTCATCATGACTGATGATAATGTGGAGGCTTGCCCTATTAATTTAGAAGTTGAGACTCTCTTGAAAATTTGAAATGAGGCACTAGAATTAACATGGGAGGATGATGAGGATACAAATCATATTTTTATTTAGGATACTAAAGTAAAGGATAGGGTTGTTTAGGTATCCTTTATTAGAAAATAAGAAGAGGTTAGCTACAACATTAAATAAAAACTTAAGGATTTTGAGGGGAGACTTAAATTCTAAGAGAAATTTTTTGAGAGAGATAAAAAAATTATTGAAATTAAATATATTGAGAGTGGGGGTTTATTATTTTCCTTGAAATAATACCTCAATTCTGCTTATCATTCATAAATCATTCATTCACATACACACATTAACCAATGCATAAATAAGCATTTATGAAAGAAAATAAAATAAGAACGTTGGAGATACATAGGAAAACCTATTGGGTAATAAAACTCACTAAAACACCATTTTTAATATAGTCTTATAATAAATGGATCAAACTTTTAGTGAGGCACCAACCCCACAAGGAGCACCAATCCCTTACTAGTTAAACACCAACTCAACTAGTCCTTTAACAAGCTCCAAATTGAAAGGAGGCTCCAACCCTATAGGTAACTCAAAACCAACTCAAATACCTTAAATATATAATCACCCTTAAAAAAAAATTCTCACTCAACTGGATATGACCACCTTCTTTTACTCTTCACTCTTTTATGTCTTTTAAACAACCTATTAGGCCTTTTCATTCAACTAACCCTTTTCTTGGTAAAATTAGGTCAAATGACCTTGATAATCACCTATGAAAACATATTTATATCTTAATGACATATTAAACACACCTCTCTAATTTTTTTCAATCCCTCTACCTAGTTTCCAAAAGTCTATATCATTTGCTCATATCCTCAATATTCTAATTTGTCAAATTAAGCCTATTAGACCTTCTCTTTATACTTGCATCTTCATCTTACCCATCTTGGTTGTACAATAACCTATCCATAATTTTATCACATTTATAATAGATCAATAAAAATGTTTCATAATTGAAATAACCACTACATATCTTGGTCATTACACTTAAGATCAAAACCACCATTAGGCCTAATAGAGACCTAATGTAATTAAGCCTTGTCAAAGCACACATTTCACTTTGACCATATTGGAACACTATTACCATAAAAAAATGAAAATATATATTGAAAAAAAAATTATACCCTATATAATCTCACCTTATGTACCCAACACTATTTATCTCATTTCACTCCTTGAACCACCCAATTAGGTCTACTCGTAATTAGGTCTTCTCACTGCTAAAAAGTCTACCTTGAAAATCTCATCCATATACTAAAATTTTCCACATAAAAAAAAATAACATGGATATAACATAAATGACCTTAGTGTCATCACTTAGTATATTATATTTCACAATACAAGGCAATAGACCTCATACTGATCAACTTCATATGCTCACTCAAAACTACACACATGCCTTAAGAACCCAATCAACAACCTTTGAATTTTCACACCTTAATAGGAGTTTATAATGAGTAAAAATGTGTTAAAATTAACTTATGATACTTATGTAATAACTTAATGTGCATTAAATTCTTTAAATCTATGGAAAAGGACTCAGGAACAATATTCTCACTTACACATAGAAAAATACCTATAGCTCCAAAAACATAGTCATGAAGATCAAGATTTGGAAAACCTATGTGAAAAATTTTGTGAACATATAATTATTTATAAGTATCCTCTTAAATCCTTATAACATATTTTAATTGATATATTACAAGGTTCAATATCAATATTAGTCTTACATACCAATCTCATGTCTTCATCCTACACAAACTTCACTATGTTAGGTAGGTCACTTTAAAAACAAATTTTTGCTTGAATATGAGTATCATAAAAAATTATAATAAAATGGGATATTAGGTATATTTATTTAAAAATAACCCCATGCATCTGGATCCATCCCTAATCCTCTACAACAAATCCCTAATCTCTTTCTCACTATATCCTAGTTTTCTCCCTATCTTCTTCATTAGGCCTAATTAGAATTAGGTCAATTTAAATGAATATTTTAGAATATATAATATCTTAAATATGATCAAAAAATTAAAGGTAACAAACTATAAGTCTCACACATCATCTTCCATCTATTTGCATGCTTTGACCTAGTCAGCCCTGCTTGATACACCAAAATAATGAGAAACAAGGGGTTTCATACATCATCCACTCACTCTTTTAACAAAAAAAATCCACTTAGAGAAACTTATAATATTCCTATAAAAATCCATTTTAATCCATTTCCAATAAGATCTTTCCTATCAGGTCATAATGAGGATTTTAAGAGGGTTTAGACTATGTTCGATTCTTAGCAATCATTCATAAAGGATTGCCCCTCAACTCCAAAAATAATGAAAATAAATTAAATATAGGACCATTATCTATCATCCATTAACTAATTATTATCTCATGCAAATGTTTCACATCCTAACGAGCATAATAAAATCCTTCTCAAGTCTGTAACACCTCATTTTGTGCACACATAAGACCTCAACACCAATTTTAATTATTTATCCTTCAGTATATGACCTCAAAATTGTTAAACACACTTAAAATAACCTATCACACCCATATCAATTATATTAAGATATTTTCCACCTTTTAAAATTAACTTGACCATCATTAGGCCACACTAGGTCTCTTTGCTCATTAGGTCTTAACCTACCTATCATACTTAGACTTTGATCACACTTTAAAACCTATTATACTATTATAAAAAGATCGTTATAATGTCTAATGACCTCATACCTTTCTCACACATTACCTTCTATAATATCACAATCGTTAGAGTACTTACATCATAATAATACCAAGCTTGTGCCTTCTCTCATTAGGTCTCTTCATGAAAGGACTAAGCTTCAAACTTGACTTTGGAACTCATATTAAATATTATTTGAATTTTTATCATGTTTACACAACTTTATACACTCTATCATGCATGTACTAACACAATTCACTAAGCTTTACTATGTTTCATGAATACACCATCTCTTAGGTCTAGACTAGGCTTCTCAAGTCACCTAGTACTCAAAGTTTTGGACTTAAAAAAGCTAGCTCTCAATGATTTTACCCAAGAATAGTCTTAAAAATTATTCTCTAAATATAAGTATAATATTAATAGTTTTATGAGCTTATCACATCACAACATTGTGTCAAGACCTCATACAAAACTCAAAGACTATTAAATCATGTATGCTTACCTTGTATGCTCCTCAAGACTAGTGCTCAAAAATATAATTCCCTTGTATCTTGAAATTTAATTTGACATGTCATCAACCTTAAAGAAATTACTAGTTTTCCTTTAAATTATCTCTCAATAGAGAGACAAAATATTTCCGTTAAAATTTCTCTTGTCATAAGACTTCTTTGTCACATACCATTTCACCATGCATGGCCTCAATTATCACTTTAACATTAATGAAATATATCTTGAATTTTACATAAATGACAAAAATAATGCCTCAAAATCAACAACATGAACATACCTAAAAAATCACCCCCTTCTTCATTGATGGTAAATATTTACACAAAACTAATCATTCACAATTCCCCAAGCTAGATATTCTTCAAACTAACCTTTCTCCCAACTTGGAAATTTTCCCCCTTTGACATTAATGACAAAGGGTCATCTTATTGGCAACTATTTGATCCTTAGACCTAGAACAACATAGTTTTTCTTCATGAGATTTTTAGACATTATCAATACTATGACTTAGTTTGATCAAGTCATCATACAAACTCTTTATGACTTATATGGTGATCACACCTGAAGTAGACCCTTCACTAAAACTTGGATCTGAATGAAAAAAATAACACAAAACTCCCCCTAAGGCCAAGTATCCTTCATGATTTAGCTCGCTATCTGATTGCCTCCATGAAGCCTAATGGAGTCACTTATTCTCTCTTTAGTACTTAAATAATATAAACTTAGGAGATTCCTAGATCTCCATGTCTTTACTAGATTTAACCTTCTTCATGATCATTACAAGATTGAATTATTCAATCTCTATTTGAACACCATCATGACTTGGTCTATTTGACTTAAATTTTTCATCCACTATTTGAGATGATAGGGAGAATTTTCGATACTCTTTTGTATCTGAATTATGATCCACTAAGGTAAATAGTCCACTTAGACATGTATACTATTCATTATTCACCTTAGCTACCTTTGGTTTCCACTTAATGTCTTGTCTTCTTTCTTGCATTATAGGGTTCTCAACTTTCTTGTTTTGGACTACAATCCATGCTTCTAGTACATTGTAAAATGACCAACCTTTTAAAAATTGAAACACACTATTCCTCTTAATGGAAACACACCATGACCCATAGCTCTTGACTGATGACTCTCCTCATAGTTCTATGCATATTCATTCTTTGAAAGCCCTTTACAATGCCTTACTCTATGGACAAATCTGTTACATGAATACCAATAACCATTGAAAGGGTTATAATACCTTATAATATTAGTGTAATTGATAGTATTATCCTTCATTTTTGCATCAACCTCATTATTTAATTGATCATTGGCCTTTTTGATCACATTGGTGTTCTTATTTTTGTCAACATGGAAACCAAGTCTTGTTTTATCATTAGCAGTCTTTTGAATACTTAGGATGTTGTCTAAATCATAGGTACTCTTTTCAAACTTCACAAAAAACTTAATCTTATTTGATGTCTAATCCAACTCAGCTATCATGGAATCTACAACATTTACATACCTATAAAAGTCTTCTTCTCTAGCCTTTAGGCTTGCAGTCACAATCTCATGTTGAGTCTCCACGTGTTTGACTATTTCCTTTTATTTCTTGGATTTATTGCTTAGTATATATTCAAACAAGTTAATTTTTTCCTCATAGTCTTTTATAAGATATATCATCACCCTATTTTTATTATTCAATATTTTTAGTTCTTCTAGAGTATTCACTAACTCAGCCTCAAAGTCCACCTCATCTCTTTCTTCATCTGAATCACTAACTACACCTCAAATCCATATGGAATCTTCTTGATTTTAGTATCTTGCTTCCTCACCCATGAAGATAACTTCATTTACATAAAAACCATCACCTTCATGGTCACTCTCTAAATAACTTATCTCACTCTCACTAGATGAGATGCAATATTCCTTAGTGTAAAGGTTTCTTTTGTTCTTGAATTTTTTTTTCTTGTCATCATATCTTCTAAATCATTTTTAATCTTATCAAACCTATATGACCTTTTATCATCATCATGAACTTTATCATTCTCTTCATTATCCTTTGCCTTATGATTATGAGGGCACTTGTTATCAAAGTATCCAATCTCTGTAAAATTGAAGCATTGAAAGGGAAGCTTGCCCTTATTTTACCTAAGCCTATCTTCAAATTTCTTGCAAACATAACTATCAACTCATCATCATCAATATTAGATCCATCATTGTATTTTACTTTCTTACCTTGTGTCTTATTCTTGTTTGCATTTTTTTCTACTTTGAATGCAACTTCCTTATTTGTAGATCTTCCTTCACTTGTTCTCATCTCATTGGTTATTAGGGTGCCATGAATTCTAACCATCTCTAGATTATCTAGATATTGCATCTCTTCAATAGTAGACACTTTGAAATCAAATCTAGGAGTTAAAGATATTAAAACCTTTTAAACAAAAATATACTCTTTCAATTATTTACCTTGGCCTCTTACGATGTTGACCACATCATCAACCCTCAATAAGTAAGCTATAATGGTCTCATCTTCATTCATCCTTAGGCTTTCAAATTATCTTCTATGGATTTGAAACTGAGCAAACTTGACCTTGGAGTGTCCCTCATGAATAGTATTCAACTTGTCCCACATTTATTTAGTAGACATATAGTGCATCACCTTCACAATTTCTACCTCTGATAGGCCACACATAACACCATTCATCACTTTTGAATTATTGTCACTAGCCTTCTTACCTACTATATTTGTAGGAGGAATAGGGGTGTAGTATATCCATCCAAGATTGATTTATAAATTTCATGAACTTGAGACATAAAATATGTCCTCATCTTGACACTCTAAAAATCATAATTTGATCCATTAAATAATGGAGCTTCGCTTGTATAAAAACCATCTTGTGCTTTACTAGCCATCTTTGCTTTCTTAGGACCTTTATTAAGATATTTAGCCTCCTTAAAAAGACTTAATTTAATACCAAATATTGTAATTATATATAAATAAAGTGGGGCTGAATTATTTGTCTTAAAACAATCCTTCAATTCCACTTATCATTCATAAAGCATTCATTTACATACACACATTAACCATTACATAAACAAGCATATATGAAAGTAAAAAACATAAGAATGAAAGAGATATGTGAGAAACCATCTTGATTAATAAAAACCAATAAAAAACCAATTTAATATATTTATATAAGAAATGGATCAAACTTTTAGTGAGGCACCAACATGACAAGGAGCACCACCCTTTCACTAGTCAAGCACCAATTCAACTAGTTTTTTAGCAAACTCTAACTTAGAAGGAGGCTCCAACCCCATAGGTAACTTAGATCCAACTCATATACCTAAAATATCTAATCAAATTTGTATAATTTTTTCTCACTCAAATGTTATGATCACATTCTTTTGCTTATCTTACTCTTCTATCTCTCTCAAATAAACTATTAGGCCTTCTCGCTCGATTAGCCCTTTTCTTAGTAGAATTAGATCAAATGACATTGATCATCACATGTAGAAATAAATTTAAATATTAATCACACATATATTATTTTCTTCAGTCCATCTACCTATTTTTCAAAACTCTATATCATTCACTCATATCCTCAATATTCTAACTAGTTAAATTAGGCCTATTAGACCTTCTCTTTATACTTGACTCTTGTTCTTACCCATATTGGTCAGAAAAGAACCTATAAATAATTGGATAACATTTTTAATATATAAATAAACATTTTTCACAAGTTAAACAACCACTACATAGGTCATTAATTACCCTTAGGGTCTGAAACGACCATTAGGCCTAATAGAGACCTAATGTAATTAGGCCTTCTCAAAGCACACAGTTCACTTTGACCACCTTGGAATATTATAAACATAAAATAATGGAATAAACACTTAATTTTTTTTTAAAATTATACCATTTTTAATCTCACCTTAGGTCCCTAATAACACTTAGCTCATTTCACTCCATGAACCACCCAATTAGGTCTACTCATAATTAGGCCTTCTTACTACCAAAAAGTCTATCTTGAAAATATGATGCATACACTAAAATTTTATACATTAAAAAAAAAATAACATGGATATAAAATCCATGAAATTATTTTCATAAAATATTCCATTGTATTTCATAATACAGGGTAACAGACCTCAAACTGATCAACTTCATATACTAACTCAGAACTGTGCATAGGCCTTAAGAACCCAATAAAAAACCTTTGAATTTTCACAAATTCATAGGATATTATCATGAATAAAAATGTGTTAAAATAAATATATTACACCTATATAAAAACTTAATGTGCATTTTATTCTTCATCTCTATACAAAAGGACTTAGGAACACCATTCTCACTTACACATAAAACACTGCTTGTAGCTCCAAAAACATAGTCATGAAGATCAAGATTTAGAACACCTATGTGAAAAAATTTATGAAATAAATATGAGTTTTAATTATCCTTCACAATCATTATAAAATCTTTGAATTTATATATTACAAATTGCAATATCAATATTGGTCTTACAAACCAATCTCATGTCTTCACCCTACACAAACTTCATTGTGTTAGACAGGTCACTTTAAGAACCAAATTTTGATTATTTATGAGAGTAATAAAAAATTATAATCAAATTGTATATTATTTATATGTATTTAAAAATTAATCCATGCATTTGGATCCATCCCTAATCATCTACAACCAATCCCTAATCTCTTTCTCATTACTGCCTAGTTTTCTCATTATCTTCCTCATTAGGCCTATTTAGCAATATGTAAACTTAAATGACCAATTTATCATATTTAAGATGTAAAAACTACTAAAAAACTTACATGGGAATAAACTATAAGTTTCACACATCATCCTCCATCCATTTTCATGCTTTGACTTGGTCAACCCTACCTATTATATCAAAATTCCAAGAAACAAAGGGTTTCATATAGATTCCACTCACTCTTATAACAAACCAAAGACACATAGAGAAACTTGGAAGATTAATATACATTTTAAAAATATAAAACTAGATAAAACAATCCATTCTAATACATTTCTAAAAATATCTCTCCTATCAAGTCATAATGAGGGTTTTAGGAGGGTTTAGACTACCTTTCATTCTTATCAATTATTCATAAAGGATTGCCCCTCAAATATAAAAAAAATATTTAAAATTTAATATATTACCCTGAAAAAATATCCATTAATTTATAAATATCTCATGCAAATTTTGTATGTTCCAAAGAGCATAAGAAAATCCTTTTTAGGTCTATAACACCCCATTTTGTGCACACATAAGACCTTAACATAAATTTTCATGATTTCACCCTCAAGATATGAATTAAAAATTGGTAAAAAAACTTAAAAAAATCTTTAAAATCTATATAAATACTGTAATTAGATATATAAACTTTGAAAATGAACTTGACCCCTCATTAGGCCACATTAGGTCTCTTTGATCATTAGGTCTTGAACTGCCAATCACACTTAGACTTTTATCACACCTTAAAACCTTTTTTACTATTATAAAAACCTAATTGTCATTTAAAATGAATTCATACCTTTCTCACACACTAATTCATATCATCTCATAATCCTTTTACTCTTACACCATCATGTTACCAAGCCTATGCCTTCTCACTAGGTCTCTTCATGCAAAGACTATGCTTCAAAATTGACCTTGTAAATCATCTATATGTTTATTTTCCTCTTAATCATGTTTTAAAAACTTTATGCATTCTATCATTCGTATACTAATACAATTCACCAATATTTATTATGCTTCATGCATACGCCTTCTCTTAGGGCTAGACTAGGCTTCTCAAGACACCTAATACTTAAAGTTTTGGACTCAAGAAGATAGATCTCAATGATGTCACCAAAGAACATTTTTAAAACATGATGTTATTAATAAAAGGATACTCTTAATAGTTTTATTATCTTGTCACATCACAACATTCTTTCAAAACCTCATACATAACTCAAAGACTATTAAACCATGTATGCTTGCCTTGTATGCTCCTCAAGACTAGTGCTCAACAATATGATTCTTTTGTATATTGAAATTAACCTTGACATGTCATCAACCTTAGGGAAATTACTAGGTTTCCTTAAAATTCTCTCTCAACAAAGAGAAAAAAAATTTCCTTTAAATTTTCTCGTCTAAGACCTCTTTGTCACATACCATTACACCATATATGGCCTCAATTCTGGCTTTGAAATTAATGAAATATATATTGACTTTGACATAAATGATAAAAATAATGTCTCAAAACCAAAAACACAAACATACCTCAACAATCTCCCTCTTTTTAATTGATCACAAATATTTACACAAAACTGATCATTCATAACTCCCCAAGCTAGATCTTCTTCAAACTAACCTTTCTCTCATACTTGGAATTTATCCCCCTCTGACATTAATGACAAAAGGTCATCTTATTGACAATTATTTGATCTTTGCCCTCAAAAACACACTTTTTCTTCATGATATTTTCAAAAAAATTCAAGACTATGACTTGATTTGATCAATTCATCATACAAACTCTTTGTGACCTATCTTATGATCACACCTACAACAAACTCTTGACTAAACCTTGGATATGAATGAAAATAAAGAACACTAAACTCCCCTTAAGACCAATCATCCTTCATGTTTATACTCAATATCTAAGTGACTCCATAAAACATAATAGAGTCACATCTTCTCTCTTGAGTACTAAAACAACATAAACTCAAGAGATTCCCATATCTCCATGTCCTTAGTAGACTGAACTTTCTTCATGATCCTTTTAGGTTTGAATTATTCGATCTTTATTTGAACACCATCATGACTTGGCATATTTGAATTAACTTCTTCATTCCACTATCTGAGATGATGGGGATAATTATTGACACTCTTTTGTATCTAAATTATGATCCACCATGGAAAAGAGTCCACTTGGACTTGCAGACTGGTCATTATTCAACCTAGCTACCTTTCATTTCCACTTACTATCTTGTCTTCTTTCTTGAATTTTAGGGTTCTCAAATTTCTTGTTTTGGATTGAGAATACATGATTAAAGTAATTTAAAATATGAACAACCTTTTAACAACTAAAACACACTATTCCTCTTGATGGAAACACACCATGATCCATGCCTCTTGACTGACTGAAACACACACTATTCATTCTTAGAGGGCCTTCTACAATGCCTTACTCTATGACCAAATTGGTTATATGAATAAAAATAACAATTGAAAGGGTTATAATAAATTATAGTATTTGGTTGACTAATCATACTAACCTTCATTCTATTAACACCCTCATTCTTTGATTGATCATTGCCCTTCTTGATCACATTGGCGTTCTTCTTATGGTTTCTATTTAAACCAAGGCTTGTTTTATCATTAAAAGCATTTTGACTACTCAGGATGCTTTCTAGATCATTTATAATCTTTTCAAACTTCATAAAATACTTCATCTTACTTGAATATTGATCCAACTCAACTCTCAAAAAATATACAATAGTTACATACCTTGCAAAATATTCTTCTCTAGCCTTTAGGCTTGTAGTCATAATCTCAAGTTGGGTCTCCACCTGTTTGACTATTCCTTATTATTCCTTGGATTTGTTTCTTAGTATAACTTCAAACAAGTTTATTTGATCCTTATAGTAATTTATAAGATATCTCATCACCCTATTTTTATTATTCATTATTTTTAGTTCTTCTAGATTATTCACTAACTCAACCTCAAAATACACCTCATCTCCTTCATCTGAATCACCAACACCACCTATAATCCATATGGACTCTTATTAATCTAAGCATCTTTATTCTTTAGCCATGAAGATAAATTCATTAACATAAAAACCATCACTTCATGATCACTCTTAGAATCACTTCTCTCACTCTCATTAGATGAGTTACAATATTCCTTAGTGTAAAGGCTTCTTTTATTCTTGAAAAACTTTTTCTTGTTATCATATCTTCTAAAGCTTCTCTTTCTGTTATTAGACCTATAGTATCTTTTATCCTCATCATGCTCTTAATTATCCTTTTCCTTATTATTATGAGGGCACTTGATATCAAAGTGTCCAATATCTCCATAATTAAAGCATTTAAAGGGCATCTTTCCCTTGTATTTACCTAAGCCTATCTTCAACTTTCTTGCAAACATAGCTATCAACTCATCATCATCAATATCATATTCATATTTGTATTTGAATTTATTACCTTGTGTCTTCTTCTCCATTGGTTTATTTTCTTCTTTGAATTCAACTTCCTTCTTTGCAAGTCTTCTTTCACTTGTCCTCATCTCATCAGTTATTAGGGTGCCATGAAGTCCATCCATCTCTAGCTTATCTAGATCTTGCATCTATTAAGCAAAAGTCACTTTTGAATTAAATCTAAGAGTTAAAGATCTTTAAAAAAAATTAACAATAATATACTCTTTCAATTCTTTACCTAGGCCTCTTATGATGTTGACCACTTCATCAACCCTCAATAAGTAGGCTACAATGGTCTCATCTTCAATCATCCTTAGGCTTTCAAATTATCTTTATGGGTTTAAAACTTATCCAAATTTAACACAAAGTATCCATCATGAATATTATTATACTTATCCCACATTTCTTTAGAAAACATATATTGCATCACCTTGACAAGCTTTTCCTTTGATAGGCCACACATAATACCACTCATTGCTTTTGAATTATTATCACTAGCCTTCTTACCTGTTGCATTTTTAGGAGGAATAGGGGTGTATTATATCCATCCAAGATTGATTTACAAACATCATGACCTTGAGACATCAAATATATCCTCATCTTGACACTCCAAAAATTAAAATTGGATCCATTAAACAATGGATCCTTGCTTGTAGAAAAACCACCTTATGCTTGACTACCCATTTTCACTTGCTTAGGATCTCCTTTAAATTATTATTCCTTCTTAAAAGGACCAGATATACTAATTTTTTTTTATTAGTATAACTACTTAGAGTGGGTGTGAATCAGTTGACTTGAAATAATCCTTAAATTATACTTATCATTCATTTACATAAACATAATAAGCAATGCAAAATAAGCATCTATGAAAGTAAGCAACATAAGAACATAGGAGATATGTGGGAAACCCTCTTGGGGAATAAAATAGACTAAAACACCACTTTAAATATAGTATTATAAGAAATTAATCATACTTTTATTGAGACACCAAACCCACAAAGATCACCAACTAGTCACTAGTCAAGTACCGACTCAACTAGTCCTTTAGCAAGATCCAACTTGTAAGGAGGTTCTAGCCCCCTAGGTAACTCAAAACCAGATCAATTAAATTGAATATATGATCAAATTTTAACAATTTTTTTATCACTCAACTATATATTACCACCTTATTTATATCTTCTCACTCTTCTATCTCTCTCAAATAGCTTATTAGGCCTTCTCACTCAACTAGCCCTTTTCTTGGTAGAATTAGGTCAAATGACCTTGACCATCACCTATAAAAACACAATTAGATATTTATGTAATATTTATCACATATATTTTATGTTATTCAATCCATCTACCTGGTTTTAAAAACTCTATATCATTCACTCATATCCTCAATATTTTAACCAGTCAAATTAGGCCTATTAGACTTTCTCTTTATACTTGACTCTTGCTCTTAACCATATTGGTTAACCAAGAACATATCCATACTTGGATAATATTTTTAATATATCAATAAAAAAAATTCACAATTGAAAAAACAACTACATAGGCTGGTCATTATCCTTAAGGGACAAAACCACCATTAGGCCTAATAGAGACCTAATGCAATTAGGCCTTCTCAAAGCACACATTTCACTTTGACAATCATGGAACACTATAAACCTCAAAAAATGGATTAAAAATTAAAAAAATTATTAAATTATACCATTTATAAGATCAAATTATTTACCCAACACCATTTATCTCATTTCACTCTTTGAACCAACCAATTAGGTCTACTCACAATTAGGCCTTTTCACTGCCAAAAAGTTTGTCTTGAAAATCTGATGCATAAACTCAAATTTTTCACATAAACAAAAATAAAATCACATGGGTATAAGCTCCATTATATTATTTTAATCACCTAGTCCATTCTATTTCACAATACAGGGTAATATACATCAAACTAATCAACTTCATATGCTCACTCAGAATTGCACACATGCCTTAAGAGCCTAGTCAATAACCTTTGAATTTTCACACCTTCATAGGAGTTTATAATTAATAAAAATGTGTTAAAATGAACCTATGAGACCTATATAACAAATTAATGTTCATTTTATTCTTCAAATATATGCAAAAGGACTCAAGAACTCCATTCTCACTTACATAAAATTGACTATAGCTCAAAAAACACAATCATGAAGATCAAGATTTAGAACACCTATTTGAACAATTTTTATGAAATTAAAATGAGTTTTCATGATAATTAATAATAATTATAACATCTTAGAATTTATATATTAGAAGGTTAAATATAAATATTGGTCTTATAGACCAATCTCATGTCTTCACACTACATAGACTTTATTGTGTTATAAAAATCAATTTAAGAACAACTTTTTACTTATTAATGAGAATAATAAAAAATCATAATAAAATGGGATATGAGGTATGGGTCTTTTAAAATTACTCCATGAATTTGGATACATCCCTAATCTCTTTCTCACTATCTTCCTCATTAGGCCTATTTAGTGATAGGTCAAATTCCATGACCAGTTTAACATATTTAAGATCTAAAATATGATAATAAACTTAATTGGTCATAAAATATAAGTCTCACACATCATCTTCCATCCATTTTCATTATTTTACTTGGTCAACCCTACGTATTACATCAAAATTTTGAGAAATAAAGGGTTTAATGTAGCTTCCACTTACTCTTCTAAAAAACAAAAGATACATGGAGAAACTTATAAGAGTATTATACATTTTAAAAACATAAAAATATTTCAACCAATCCATTCTAATCCATTTAAAACAATATATTTATTTTTAGGTCATAATGAGGGTTTTAGGAGGGTTTAGACTGCCTTCCATTATTAGTAATCATTCATAAAGGATTTCCACTCAACTCCAAAACAAATGCTAAGAAATTTTAGATATGACCCTTCCCCAACATCCATTAAATACTCAGGATTTCATGAAATTTTTTCACATGCCAAGGAGTATAGGAAAGTCCTTCTTAGGTCTGTAACACTTCATTCTATACACACAGAAGACCTCAACACCAATTTTCATGATTTCTCCTTTAGATTATGACATAAAACTTGGTCAAAAAAATTAAAATAAAATATAAAACCTATATAAATTATATCAATATCTTTGGAACCTTTTAAAATTAACTTTACCCCTCCTTAGGCCACCCTAGGTCTCTTTGCTCATTAGGTCTTGAATTGCCAGTCATACTTAGACTTTGAATACACCTTGAAACCACTTTTAATATTATAAAAACCTCATTATAATTTCAAATAACCTCATACCTTGTTCAAACACTACCTTATATTATCTCACAAGCCTTATAATTCTTACCTCATCATGTGTCAAGCCTATGCATCCTCACTAGGTCTCTTCATGCAAGTATTAAGATTCAAACTTGAATTTGGAACTAATTTGAAAGATTATTTGCCTCTTGCTAATTTTAACATATATTTATACACTCTCTCATGCATGTACTGACATAATTCACCAAGATTTACTATTCTTCATTCATACACCTTCTCTTAGGGCTAGACTAGGCTTCTCAAGATACCTAGTACTTAAAGTTTTGGATTCAAACAAGCTAGATCTCAATGATGTCACCAAAGAACATTATTTAAACATGATTCTCTCAAGACAATGCTATTATTAATATTTTTATGAGCTTATCACATCAAAAAACTATGTCAAGACCTCATATAGAACTCAAAGACCATTAAACCAGGTATGCTTACCTTGTATGCTCCTCCAAATCGATACTCAACAATATGCTTCCCTTGTATCTTGACCTTGACATGTCATCAACCTTAGATAAATTACCAAGTTACCTTCAAATTCTCTCTCAATAGAGAGACAAAAGTTTTTCTTCAAATTTTCTCTTATCATAAGACTTCTTTGTCACATAACATTTCACCTTGTGTGGCCTCAATTCTAACTTTGACATTAATGACATATATCTTGACTTTGACATCAATGACAAAAAAATGGCCTCAACACCAAAAACATGAACATACCTCAACAAAAATGACATCAAGGCCATCAGATAAGTCATCTTGGCTAAAGTGAGGGTGGGTATGAGGGGAGGATATGTTTGAAAAATACTAGTCAATATGCTCAATTTGGAGCTAGAAAATGTGCTCAAATAAGAGCATGAATTGATCAAACAAAAGGATTAAAATCAAGTGAAACGTAAGGGGGGAGAAGCATGTCTATAAAAAAGATAAATAAAGAAGAACACAAGGTGTCACTGGGAAACAGGCTACAGGTGACTAGCATGAAGAGTCCATGTAATAGAACCAAAGTCAATATGAAGGAGGAAAAAATGAAGACCTTATAGGCATCTTAAAGACCACATAGACTAAAGAATCAGAACCATGACTAACAGTGTCGGTAGTTAGCTTTCTCTAGTTTATTGTTGTTCTAGTTTTTATATGGTTTTTAGTCTACTTACTAGTAGTTCATGTGTGGGTTCTAGGTTTTTTTTGTAGGCTCTTATGTGGGATGCTAGTTATAGTGGTCTTTTTGGGTATTTTTCACATACTCTAGCTTGGTATGTAAAGGTTATGGGATTCTTTAAAAACACATTTTCTACCTTTATAAAAAATATATCTATAATACTACATAACATATTAATATATCTGTATTCTAGTCTTCTTTTCATATGGATTTATATATAATATTTTTAAATATACAACTCATAATGATATTGAGTATATTTGTATGTTGTGATTGAATCTATACGAAATTATGTAATGTTTGCTAATATCATTATTTATTGCTTATTATAAAAATAATATCAAATGAATATATTTTTGTGGAAGGCATCAATCCATTTTTTAATGAATTTCCATTCAATATTTTTGTTTAGTTTCCCAACACTTTGTATATCATTCTTGTTTAGATTCCTTTTTTGTAATATGCATCCATAATTTACTCATTTGATGGTCAATTATTTCTAGGAATAATGTAAAACTATGTAATGACCATATGAATTAAGAAAATGGTTTAATTTTTTTCATTGTGTTTTTTAGAGACATATTTTATAATCCCATTGATTTTGAATATTGAATTGATTCTAGGATTCATGTGCAGTTTTGGAATGAAAATGTTGAAGAATAATAATGGTGGAATGTTTCTATTGACTTTTTTTTATATTGAATCATTTAAAACTCTAGAGTTTACATGAATCATGTATACTTACTTTCTTCATTCTAATTATCAAAACTTGAAAGGAGTCACATATAGCTCTAGAATGTTGATATTGAAGAAGGATATAGAGGAAGAAGAATAATGAAATGTTTCTTAAGAATCACATGTACTTTTTGAGTGAGAATATAGAGGAAAAATATTCGTGGAATGCTTCTTAGGAATAATTTACAATTACAAGCTTAGTTATTAGTGGTAGTTATGTTTTTAAAATATTTCATTGAGGAAAAAATTAGTGATAGTTGTGTCATAAGAGAGGTAACTCATAATGTAGTTGTAAATAAATTTTTATAAATATAATGGAATATATATTTATATGGATTATACTATTATGATTAATTACAACCATGTTTTTAAAATATTTTATTGCGGCATTACAATTAATGGTATCCATGTTACAAAAATATTTACTATTTGTATTTTTCAATGGATTATATTGATATAATTAATCATGTTGGAGTAAATCATAAGCTTGTTTTGCGAGTCATTTTATTGTTAGAGATGTTATTCTATTTTGTGCACATATTTATTAAGTACACAATAATAAATAGACACTCTTATTTTATAAGTTATTCACGTAACAATATTTTATTGCATGAAACAACCTACCTTACCTATTTAATAGGCACTCCCATGTACTTTTGAATTGGTAGTTGTGGAGACCCACACAAATGATTGTGAATAAAAATACAGAGACATTATTATATATATTTACTAGGTGCATACAATGTCTATGTTATTATAACTATGGTAATGGTGTGCAAGAGTGATCCTATAGTTGCATGAGTTCAATATGAATTCCATCATGGTATCAGATCAACTTTTGTAGCCATTACTCAGCGTGATCTATACACACTTCTCTATCTCTGTGTTATCCTTTAACCTCTTCCACAATTTTAATATTTTTCCTTGGTTTTTTTTGCATTGAAGGATATATAACTCTGTAATTGCTAGCCATAGGACCCATACATTTTTGAAGAATTATTTTTTGATAATTCATGTTTGGTGGCTTGTTAAAGATATACATCTGATCAGTTCTTGGAACTAATTATTTTTTAGTCCACATTGTATTATATTTTAATCTAAAATTGACCTTGTTTTATTGGTTTTTTTAAGTGTATAAATCTTCATTACTAGACTACATCAAGTTTTTTGTATCAATCTCTATTGTATTTGAAGTTAGAGTTTTAGATACTCATATTTGATGCATCAACATAGGTGATGGTAGAGAGAGATTTGATTGTGTCAATGTGGTGCTAGTGGTCATTAAGTGTGTCAATATATTCACTCTTAATAGAATGATCTTCATCTATAAAGATATCAGATATTATAGCTCCTTTTGAAATGGATAAATGATCAAGATTTGAATCTTCTAAGGAGGCCATTGAATAGTCCACCCTACATAGTTACATCTTCATTTTAGATGTGGATGCTTTGAGAAGTAACCTAGTCTAGAGTTTGATTACCATAAATGGAAGAACCCAAATGCTATAAGTTTTGTGTATGTGCTTATGTTGGTGTGATGTGATTATAGATCTAGGGTCAAGGGTTTGATCCAAGTCCTCACCATCAAAATCATATGGTGGATGAAGTAAAAATTACATGCACCCTACAACAAGATATTTTTAGAATTGGAGGGATTGATATAAAACAATGATAGGGTATACATGATTAGCTTCATTGGTTTTTGTCTCGCATGTAAGATCTTGCCATTTATCTTGAACTGCACCAATTTACAATCCTTCAACCTTTGGTTGCATTGACCATAACGACCTCTCTTTGATTTTATTATACCGATCTAAATATGCATGTTTATTATATTCATGAAATAGATCTCTACCAATCTTGATAAGCCTAAGACCCTCCAATGTTACAAAACTATTAGCATTTGGTTCATAGCACCTTCAACACATTTTTAGATCAGTTGGTGTTTTTTTTAGAACTGGATTTTTTTATAATATTGCCTCCAAAAATCCATTAACACTCAACCAAATCCTTTGACACTTATTTTATATCTTCTCTAGGCTACTTATTGAGCCCCTAATATATGATATTTTGGTGTGGATTTACTCTTAACTTATTATCTACCTTAGCATTGGCACAAATACTGCCTTAAATAAAGAAACTATTAATAGTTATTATTTCTAAATTTGGCTAGCTCTCTATGACAAGATCCATGCCAACCATACCTCCATCGATAGCTTCTTGATCCTTCCTTTCCATCCACCATTTGGCATCGACCTCCTTTCTTCTCTCATGTTTGCTCATAACTAATGGTGAGGAGACCAACTATACCAACCATCGAGCTAATAATAGAGTTCTATTTTTTCTATTTTTAATAGACTCTATTAAAATGGAAAATATTTTGTCAATGGAGGATTAGAGGTTGATTTATTAAGTCTTTTATTATGTGATGTCTCATATTTTACTAAGGGGGGCTTTATTATTGTGGGGGGCAAATCTATTGAATGGTGAGGTTATTGACCCTAGAGGTTAATAGTTGTAAATGTGGGGTAGGTAAATTTATCATTATATTTTTAAAAAGGAATATATACCATTATAAAGTGATGAAAAATATTAATGGGGCCTAAATAATGGTATATTGTATTCTTTTAAGGAGGAACTATAAAATAGTTGACATTTTTAAGTTGTGAAACTTGTAATAGAGGTTTATGTTATCTATCATTTGTATTTTATGGGAGTATCTTTTTCCATTATTCCTCTTTCTATTTACCTTGTTGAAGATGGAGGGTGAGGTCTAGTGTCATAAGTGGTGAGACCCCCTCACAAAAACACTTCATTTATTTTTTTGGGATTTATACATAGACATTTTTTTGTCAAAGTTTAACATCCCATTTTTTAGTGTGCATTGTATTTTTTTTCCACTTTTTGTACTCACAAATGCATTTTCATTAGATCCTAATGTCTTACATTCTTGGGTACATTTTTGTACCACTTATTAAACCCTTCACTTAGGATCGAGCAACCTGATATTATAGTTGTTAGATATGATCACCTTGACACACATTTAGAGGGTTTTTCGCATGCTCTTATTGTGCAATTTGGACCTACTCACATGCAAGAAATATCCTTCACCATCTATATTCATTTTGGGATGGATTTCAGATCACTTTTGGAAACATCAAAATTATCTACAAGGATTTTACTAGCATGGTTCCTCCATGTTTCAGCTTTCTTATCTACACACTGCTCCCTTATTTTAGGAGCCACTCTTTTTTTTATGACATCTTCTATAGGTTGATAACATTTTGGCTTTCTTACATCATATTTTTTTTTCTGAGATTATTTTTGAAATCACACTAAGTTATAAAGTGCCATGGGGGTTTTGTTGATTTAGTGTTATGTACCTTCATGCATTTTCGTGCTCTATTCTAGGTACCTTTTCACTCTTTTAGTTTCTTGACTTTCCCATCACCACCAGGGCCATCTTATTGAGAGATATTTATTCTGTATCTTCAACATTTTTTTGATAGTTAACAATTTCCTTTAGATTTTTTATGAGTATTGATCTCCCTATAAAGAGTAGTTATTTTAGGGAATATATTGTCAACTTGTTAGTGTTTGAGTAGTGGATTCAGTCCACTCATGTAGACCTTTTTTGCATCACTCCACCCAATCAATAGTATGGGGGGTATGGTGCAGATCTTGCTTCTTCAATTTTCATGTTCCTTCCTAACCCTTCATTCACTACATCTTCTATTAGTAGATCAAATCCAATTGGTAAACTTTTTTTTCATTATCAACACATCTGACAATCTCTTTTCATAAAAGCTATTATGGTGAATTTTAGTGTTAGTTTTTTTAATAATCGAGCAATGGATCTAGACCACTCATTCATATTAGAGTTTCATCAAGTCTTTTGATTCCATTGAGTTCATTTATATTTGATGGCCTTTATTCCATTTAATACACCTCTTAGGCATTATGTTCGAGTATTGAGCCATTTACTTTTTTGGGACACCTTGCAACATATGTTTTTGCTCTCTTGAATTTAGCTATTTTTATTGGTTTTTGGGTACCTTGTAGTGATACATTTCATCCTCGGTGACTCTTTTTCCCTAGTGTTTTAAGATCAATGTTTTTTACATAGTTAACCTCATACAAAGTACCAATTCCTATTTGACTTGGCAATTACAACAACTTGGAATCCATGTATTCTAGTAAGATGGATTGGTTACCATAAGAACACTTTCTATTTCATTTTGATTTGTATATAGGTACCTGATTAGGCCTAGTTGTTAGAGCCCATTTAGTTTCTTTTTTTCTCTTTTTCCACTTCTTGTTTTGTATTTAAGTTAGGGCATTGGAGTAAAGTGTATAACCCTTTTTTGGAAGTTATTTTATTGTTACAGATGTTATTATATTTTGTGAAAATATTTGTTGAGTGAAAAATAATAATAGACACCTATTTTATAGGTATTCATGCAACAATATTTTGTTGCACAAAACAACCTACCTTACCTATTTAATAGGCACTCTGATGTACTTTTGACTTGGTCATTATGGAGACCCACAAGGATGATTATGAATACATTTATAGATGCATTATTTTGTGTGCAATGTCTATGTTATTATAAATATGGTAATGGTGTGCAGGAGTGATCCTATGGTTGCATGAGTTCAATATGAACTCCATCAAATCATAGTTATGTTTTTTAAAAAAATTCATTAATGAATTATAATTAGTTGTAGAAGTGATTATTTATATGAATAATTTATTTTTCTATTTCTATAAATATTTTTTTGTGATGATCTATGACTCTTTTGTTTTTGATTCTTTATGATCATTGGAAGCCTATTGGATGCTACTATTTGTGATATTATATGGAGTATATCCTTAAAATTAGTTTTCATAAGATCTATTAAAAAATATTTAATTCATAATTTGTGGTTAATTTTTTAAAAATATTTCATTAATGAAAACATATTTTTTATTGGAATTGAAAACATTAATGTTATTAAGAGCCTAACAAGTACTAGGCTAAAATCTATTTTTAACACATAATTCTATAATTAATTGTAGTTGTGTTTTTTAAATATCTCATTCATAATGATTGGTATCCATGTTTTACAAATATTTCATTGATGATTCAAACATAATTGTTATTATTAGTGAAAGTGTAATTGTTATTGGGAATCTAGAGAGAATTAGGTTAAAAAAACTATCTATAAAATATTATTGTTATTGGGATTAAAAAAAGTATCTTGAAAACACAATTTTTATTTGGATTCACAAAAATTATCTTTTAAAAAATGATTGTTATTGGAAGCTTAGTGGATGATAGGTTCAAAGGGACTATCTTGAAAGCATAATTGTTGTTTGGAGCTTAGTGGGAACTAGTTTGCCACTAGGTTCTCAAAACCACATAATTAATCATAATGAGACTTTATAATTATTACATTGATGAAAACATAATTGCTATGGGAGTGAAAAAAAATTTATTGGAAACATAGGGCTCATTAAAAACTATCTTAATGATATTAAGTGTATGTAATGTTTCACTATTATTGAATCATAATTGTTATGGGAGAATAATGGGTACTAGGTTATAAAAAATATATAATTAATGGTATCTAGTGGTAGTTGAACATATTTTTAATTGGTAACCTAGATTGTGCTAGGCAACCAAAATAATTGTTTACACAAATTAAATGGATTTATATTCCTTTGATTTTGGAATTATCGATAAAATCTAATTTTAGAGTTATTGAACTTCATTTTGGGAAATTTTGAAGAATATTTCAGTGATACTAGAATATGATTTTAGAGATATAATAATTTTATTTCATAAATATCATAATCTATTATCATCAATTTCAAAAAAAATTATAATGAAATCCATTTTTTTAATATTGGAACGATTTTCATGAATATTGGAATATTATCTTGGATTTTTGGATTGTGATATGGAAGGTAATATGTACAATTTTTAATTAAATTGAGGTTATAGGGTATTTTATACATTTTGTGTATATATAACATTTAGACTATACAAGGTACATGACAGTGCTAAATAAAACATGATCTCGAATTTAGAAGAAAATTATGAGTCGAGCTTAGGTTTAGTTTAAATATTAGAATTTATTTCCCTGTAGTGTAATTTATATGATTATAAGAACTATTTTAATCATCATAACCATTATAAATATACATCATCAATATTTAAAGAAGACTAGGCATCCACTTATAAAAAATCATCAGAGAAAATAGATGAATATGAGATTCATATTATATGTTTTGAAAAAAAATTATCAAATAAAATATATGAAGAGGAGATGTATATATAATTTAACTTGCATGGATTTGTATAAATTTCATTCATGAACCACTATCATAAAAAAATCCATTTGATAAGAGAGAGGGTGAATTTCATAATTAACTATTAATGAAGTATTTTTAATTTATGTTTTCATCATTTTAAAATAATTATGATTGTAGAAAACTTGATTAAATATATTTTATCATATACTTGTGTCAAACAATAAAAAAACTATATTAAAAACCTTACAAATGAGATTAAGAATTGGTTTAAAAATCAACCCAAATTTATAAAGAAACTAGAATCCATCAATAAAAAAGATTGAGTAATTATTATTACATCTAATATGAAAAATGTTAAAACTAAATATAACATACAAAGTCACACTAGTGTATTAAAAGGCTATTATAGACACACAATATTCCCTTTATTGGATTATTTATGGTCCAAAGTTATTAGTTTTATTTATTTTATATTTTGTTAGTGAGAGTTGGTTCACAAGAAATGGTTGGATCTCGTAACCACCCATAAAATATTTATAAGGCTTTACCTTCCTTTTACATAATCTCATCAAGAAATAATACATTATTAAACTATAAGAAATTATCTCTTCACATTGTAATTGCTCATTTATTCTCATATTACTGGGCTATAAGTGGTATCAAATCCATGACAAGAAATATTGATTGTAAAGGAGGATAGAATAAATTTGATGATCTTGGTTGTAACCATCGAAAATTGAAGACACTTTTATCAGAAAGAGAAAGGAAAGAATAATGGAAGCCAATACATGTAATTATACAGTGCCATAATAATTTAGATAATGTTAAGGTGATGTTTGAGATATATTGGCATCTTACTTTCTCTTGTAATTGAATATAAAAAATTTATAATAGTAAAAATTTATTAGTCATATCGATGTTAATGAGGAGTTTCACTTTTGATTTGGCTTTTCATATTCTGTAGACCTGGTTAGGAAAATTGGAGGCTTCATATAGTAGAATGACACTTTTCTTGAGTAGTACGATGAAATCCATGTTATTTGAACTATCATTTTGTAGTGATTCAAGGAATTATTCCTTATATGTTGTAGACTTCATAAAGGGGGTGTATGTCACCAAAAGGATGACAATATGAAATACAGTCAAGCACTTCCACAAAACAAGACCCAATGATTTTAACACCTTATAGAAGATTAAAAAATCTCAAACTTGTATGGTGCCTCTAGGTAGATCTATATGACACTTCATGTAGTTCTCCATAAACTATAGAAGTATGACATCCTCTAAAGAATTATTGTGGAAAGATTTACCATCTTCTAAATTTATAAGATATTTTTTTTGTTGATATTTTCTACCATAAACTCCATCTATAATGCATCCATAGAATGTTGACAAATGTCTAAAATCTTAGTCTAATTATGGTATAATCTAAAATCTCAATGGGTCCCTTTAAGTACCAAAATCAAAACCTTGTACCAATAAATAAATAGAGTGAAATATTTTGTTTTTACATGCATAATTTTTTCTAAGTAAATTAATTTCACATGCATGAAATTTATCCTTTTTTATTAACAAAATAGAAAAATACAACCTCAAATATAGGATCTTTCATTAATATTTTATAAATGTCTAGAGAGTTCTTGGTAGAAGATATATTTTGAAGTCCTTGGGAAAGTGGTAGTCTAAGGTTCAACTCTTTATTTTGGTTGAACTTACTTTTTCAAAATAAAATAAATCTTTTTAAAATATGTTCTTAAATTCTTAACTTGCATGTAATAGGATATATAAAGGTGTAAGTGGTAGGTCACTTCTTTGCTTAAAAGTGGTCATGTGACCAACCAAATTATAGGTTTTTGGACATTTTAGATACAACAAAATGGTCCCTTTTATTATTTGAAACCTATTTCTATGTTTTTATTGTCACAAATATATTAACCATGATGTATAAATGTGTATTTTTGGTTGAAACTAACCTTCAAAATATATTTTTTTATAATTCCACCTATTGCTTGTGTTATCAATGAATACACTATCCTTTACATGTCCTTTAGGATCCTTGTGATTGAATAAGTTCAAGTTTTGGACTAGAGGTTGGAGGACTATTTCCCTTCTCCAATTATTTATTCACTTAGAGTTTGGGTTCAATCCTTGAATGAAAATTTTGGTAGAAATATTTTACTTATTTTAGTTCTAGTTTTGGATTTATATCCTTGATATTCATGACATGGAGTAGACATGATTGCTCGATTTATTTCTCTTGTTTCATAACTTCTCACATCTCCCCTGATATGGGGAGAAGATATAACATTAATAGGTCTTCAATCAGTTATCAATGACAGTATGAGTTGATAAGAATTTTTAGCATTATTAGTGTCGACCAATGGTTGTTAGTATTTATTGGACATCAGAGAGATGTGCCATATAGGGTACAAATTGGTCACTTTGATGGGATTATGGATGGAGACTTATGTGGATTGATGTAGTTAGATAGACCTTGATCATGCTATACTATAATATGATATAATGATCATAGGGGATGAGCATGCCTTAATCATTTTCATCAACCTTTTATGAAACATGTCATAAAGGAAGCTTTTTTATGGAGAGACATCAGTTTTGATCAGTAATAAGAGGTATAGTACTCCAATTGTAGTTGCTCATAATTTATTTGATGACTTTAGTGTCATTTCTCTAGTTCTTTCATCTTTTATATCCCTTTGAATCAAGGGGAGTTTGTTGGATTATTTATGATCCAAAATTATTAGTTTAGTTTATTTTATATTTTATTAGTGAGAGATGGTTCATAGGAATTGGTTGGATCCCATAACTAGTTGTAAAATATTTATAAGTTTGTACATTGTAAATAATCTTATCTCTAAATAAAATATTATTAAATTATATGTGAAATTATATCTTCAGAATGTAATATTTCAATTATTCTCTTGCTACTAGAGCCATCACCCCTATTGTCTCAAACATAAAATTATATTCAAACAAAACCATGAATTAATCAAAACATCTAAAACATCAAAACATATTTGAGATAAATAACCCTTGATCTTGAAACCATAGTGAATGACAAAACCCTATTTTATTTTTAATGATCTAAATAAACACAACCCTAATTTTTCATACATGATCTAGTAAATAACAATTAATATAAAACAAGTCCAAAGGCTCAAGGTGAGGCCAATATTAATCCAACCTAGTGAGCTAAATCATGTTCCAAAAAACCCTAATCTTAATCTTAAAAAATAGATATAAGAAAGAAAAAATTGTCTAACATCGAACCAAAAGTTATAAATATTTAAATACCTCAAACACCTATTGATAATTAAGGTATATTAAAACAAAATGAATCTTGTGGAATGCCTCGCAAGGTGTGGTTAAGTACACATCTCATAAAATACACCATAAGGTGTGGTGAAGTAAAAATCTCAAAGTATTTAAAGTAATGTGAGGTGAGTTTTAGTGCACATATTTGGAAACTAATATTTATAGAAAAACAAATGGGGAGGTGAAACTGAACCACTCACATTTTTCATGTCTCGTATATCTCAATATTAACATCTTAAATCACATTTTTCATGTCTCACATATCTCAATATTGACATATTTAAATGAAAGATATCTAGCATTGTTAATGTTTACAATGACTCTTCCTTATATTAATGGCATAAATCACATCAATTAGGTCCTTCAATTCAATGATATAAATACATATTTCAATAAACTACATTGTTAAATTCTTAGTTTGTGACCCAAAAAAATATCAATGATTTATTTTAAAAGGTCACATGACTATGTTTAAAGGTAAGTTTGTAAGTGTGGAGTAGTACATGTTGAAAATATATAATTTTGTGTATGAAGTTAAATGTAGTGTTTTTGAGAGGTTATTATTTGAAATTAGATAACTCAATGTTATATTTTATAAGTTTTTTATTATGATGTAAAATTAAGTTATTCGTTATGATATTTTCGTGGATATATACCTTTGGTTTAATTATAAAAATGCATTTAATAATTTTTTTTTCAAATAAAGATTCATAATTTCTTCCATCGATAATAGTAAAATTAAATTGGTACTTGTCATTGTAGACTTGCAAAAGTGTTACCAATATACAAAAATATTTGTGAAATAGTATTATTTTAATAATTTTCTATATTTTAATATTATTTTATCCTTATATACAATGCTTGTAATATTTAGTTTATTTAAGTTTAAATTAGCCAATGAAGTTGGAGGGAGCCGCGGTAAAATTATCCTACCAATTTCACATAAATACGTGCTAGCCTATAAGAATTTAGATAAATTAAGTTTTCAAATAGAAAAAAGTCAATTTAATTTGTTTAGATATTTGTGATCAAAAAATATTTTTCCAAATAATAAAAAATGATGATTAATTTTTGAATGGATATCTTTGGCTCTATACATACTTATCGGTCTAGCACTCTATGATTATCTAGATTGCCTACTTCATATTTATATTAATAATAGAAATTAATGCATCCACATGAGTCAGTTGTACTTAAAAATTATTAAAGTTTTTCATTTAATAATATTAAATTTATGAACATTACGAATAGTTTTTTTTTATTTTTATAAATTTAAATTTTCATTTTTTATGTAGGAAAATAATTATGTCATTCTAGTCTAACCAATGACACACACATATTATTTTTAATTTTTTAATGAATATGATATATATATGCCTAAACAAGGTAGAACATTTTTTTTTGTCTTTTAATTTCAAGGAAAACAAATAGCATAAAATGAAAAAATAGTACTAATACCTTCATAAGTATTAATGACATGTCAATTGATTTCAATTTACTTTAATTAAGATGTTTTTATGGATTTATATTATTTTGTATGATTATAAAAATTTATCAACTTTTTTTTTTTTTTTTTGATATAGAGGTTCATATTTCTTTCAATTAGTGATTGGTTCTTGTCAATGTAAACCAAATACTTCTGAAATATCAATGCTTTAATAATTTTCCATACATCTGTGATCATTTAAATATTCTATATTATTTGGTAAGATTATATATATGCATCTAATTGAGTTTTATTTTGATATATAGATTTATATTTCTTTCCATTAATGCTAGTAAAATTAACTTGATTTGTGTCAATATAAACCAATATCTATGAAATATCCATGTTTTAATAATTTTACATACATATTACGTGTATTAAAAGTTTCTGTGAATAATTTATTTAAATTTAAGTCATCTCAAGATGAATATTAGTTGGGCTAGGAATGGTGAATGTAATCAATGGCTTTGGTCTTATAACCTTGTACCATCTTCCCATTGGAAAATATTAGAGTATATAATGTCTTCAAATTCACCCATGTCTCATAATTCTTATGAATATAAGATTAATTAAATTACAACCCAATCATATATTTTTGTCAAATAAATTAAAATTATAATGAAAAATATAATTATTGTTTTTAATCATATCAAGATGACATCCTTGAATTGTCATAACCTTGATGACATTTTTACTCATGTCTATTGTAATAAAAATGTACTCATTTATTGTTTGGTGTGGGGTGGGGGGAAGGGGGAAAGGTGGGGTTCATTCAACACTTTTGGATTATTACATTCTATTATCTTTGGAATTCGCCCTTATCAACTTCTATTTTATTTATTTTCACCTTTTTATTATAATTATTGCCAACTTTTACAATGGAAATATTTTTGTGTTAAGGATGTGAATAATTTCAAGAGAAATTAATTTAAATAATTAATTATGTCAAAATTTAAATTCAGTGTGCTAAATTTGAATATGAAAATGGCATCCAAGTGTTTGTGGGATTCATGAAATATAGAGATGGATTAAGTACGCACTTTCACAATTTGATATATTTAATTCATTTTAAGATGACTTCTGTGAGTACTAATTCATTACCGTAATGAACATTTTCTTCATGTATTTTTGTAATAATATCAATGGAAGGGTGCCTTACATAAAAAAACAATCATCATATGTATGTATTGATATAAGAGGAATGACCAAAAAATTGTTCATAGTGGGGATGAAAGAGCACTAAATAACCATAGGTAGCTAGTTAGGTACTCCATATTGTTATTAAATAATTACACAAAATTATATGCACATAATCAAATGGCTCTATACGATTCCCATAATGGAGAAAATGGTATAGCTATGGACATGTTTATTATTATTATTATTATTATTATTATTATTATCACTATTGTTATTATTATTATTATTATTATCCTAATCTATAGATTATTTTTTAAATTTAAAAAATAATATCAATAATTTATTTTATTTATCTTAAGTGTTTGATAGTGGATATTTAAATACTTGAACTTAGCATTTTCATAGGCATACCTAGGTGGCCTATTGCCAACATTCCAACAAATTTAAAAATGTTTTGAATCATAATATGAGGCATGATTTGAAGGTTTTTAATGATTAAATGAGTGAAAATAATCTTTGTTTCATTCTAATAATGAAGTTATGTATCAATAAAATAGTCCCAGAATAATCAACTATCAAACTAGTTGTGTTGTGAGTGAAATTATTGATTAAAAAGTATACTAAATAGTTTTAAAATTAAAAATAGGTGATTTATGGTCTAAAATATTATATACCTAAAATAATATCAGAGATAAAACATACAATAAGATCCTCAATTCTAATTAATGCACTACCACACCTTTTGTGTACAATTTTTATTAAATTAAGAAAATTAAAATAAGCTTATTATAAGATAACTTGCAATACAAGTTAAGTCTAAAATTAGAAAATTTAATAAATAATTACTATACTAAGTGAATTGAAAAAAAATTACAAATAAAATAAATAAACTTAATTTAAATAACTATAAATATTTGGACATCATGCAAGAAGACTTCTTTAATAGTAAAATTAAACATGCAACTAAAAAGACATCCTAGTCAACTAACTAAGATAATTAAGGAAAATTAAATAAAATTAACTTTAATTTAAGTCATATAACTAATAAAACACATGATTTATCTTTGATAATAAGTGTATAATGATTTAGACTCAACTAAGTACTCAAATATTGAACTAGATTACACTGAAATAAACTATAGTGAACTGATAGTTATCTGGCAGTTCCAACTATTTTTTAGGAAATCATTAAAAAGTTTCCAAAAGTGATAAAAAAACTAATTAAAGTCAAAAATAAATTAAATAACCTTAAAAAATACCTAAAAAATTAAAATATACTAATTCTAAAAATAGATCTCATGTGCCCATATTATCATCATACTCAACATGACTTCCCTATTTTAGAACTTCCATACTTTATAAGACAAAAAAACTAGAATCAAGATGAGCCTAACAAAATATTTACTTCTCAAAATACTATGGAATTTTTTATAATTAGATGTTGCTTACTTGACCCACACTTTTATAAGTTTATTAACTTCAACATTTTTAATATTATAATGAGTGAACTATAAAAATGAATGCAAACACAAATATGAAATATTTATATCAATGTGGCTAATAGACATCATTTAAGAGATTAAATTTAGATTCCTTGACACCTAATTTAAGGTAATTTCCATTTTAGATATAAAATTTTCATCATGTATATTTTCCTAATAAGTTTGAACATTAATATATGATATGAACACCCCTATGTAAAAGCAGGTTCTCTATATATGTCATCATATTGGGTATGTGTGGAAAGGTAAATTTTGGATATTTATTTATTATTTTTGTTTTATCATGTTTTACTGAAATGTTTGGTTTCATAATGAAAAGATTGAATTATTTTATATGACATTTTTATAAATTTTGTAAATGAGCAACCTAGTAAAAGCCCAATATAAATAATGGTCATAGTTTTGATATTATTGTAATAATATATCATGCATTTTAATTAAATCCCTTATTCTTATTTTTATTAAAAAAATTGTTGTATAATACCTATGTCCCTAATATTTTTTGATATATAAAATATTAGCCTATGTTCCATATTACACCAAAGGTAAGATTAATATTTTGGTTATAAGGATTACATTTTTCCTAGATATTTTTCATAAATTGATCATACTAATGGAATAATGTAAGACATGAATCTACAATTACACATACCTTTAAGTTAATTAAGTCAATATGTGTATGTAAAGGATGACATGCAACATAAATGTTCAACAACTTTATTAGTTAGTGGGCAACAATGTCTGGGTGGCTTTAATACCCATAATTTTTTATGTTAACCACACATTAAATATAAAAAATACTCCACAATAGGGAACACCTTTAGAATATTCATAGTGTCATGATCTGATCCTTTGATATATTTGGTTGCTGGTTATAAGACTTTTATAAAACATCTTTCTTGATTTTGATGCTTATTCAAATTGTGTGTTGTAGATGTGATTATAATTTTGACATTATGTTTGAATTCATCACTTACTATTATTTTTTTGACTAATGCTATAGTGGATGATTATAAATGATTTTTCATATCATGCTTACATTATGTATAATTTAGATTATGTTATTTTATATAATACCATGTTTAGATATTGTTAATGTCCATTATCATGACTGCAGGAACATGTTATATTAGTTAGGATCAATGGAGGACTTCAATAGCCTAGGTGATAAGGAAATGGAATTGAGCCATTAGTTGAAAATCATAATTAGGATAATGAAAATGAGATCTTGATCCATTTGATTTCCTCTCCAATTCTATTATATCCTTGATTTGATGATTTTTAGTTTTGTCTTATTGGATGTCTTTCATTGCAAGTGTTGTTTTTTACTTGCGTGCATGTATTTCCACATTTGATCTTATATTATTAGATAGTTTGTATTCATCTCCTAAATTTTGGTGGTGTTCAGTTGTTTACTTCTACCTACTTTTTGAAGTGGTACCTTTTGTGGGTTTAGTGTTGTTTTAGAATATTTATTATAGTGTGTCCTTAGCTTATTATAATAGAGGTATTGTTAATCCATGGTTGATTTAAATGTTATAATCCCCTTAGGGGATCATGTTATTCAATCCATGTATTGACTTGTAATTGAGACATCGTTTTTTTTTTATGACATGGTGGTCATGATAGCTATGGGATTTATGGGCCCTTTTTTGACCTGCCCCCTTGGCATCATGAAAAGTATTGGTCAATGTGATTTTAGGTTTTTTTTATGATCATTATTTTATTTTGGTTGCTCAACTTGAATCCTAAGCTAGGGTATGGAGTGTTGGAGAAGATTCTAGCCTTATCTTGAACCAACTATTTTGGGCCAAAACCTTAGGAAAAAAAGGTGGTACAAGATTGAGTAATGGTAGATTTATTACACTAGTCATTAATGGAAACAAGGAGAAAATGGGTTTTATAGAGAGAAGGAAGTATGTGGGGATGGTTTTCCTTGTGGTGGCATAAACTAGGAGGAAGCATTCACCATTTTTCCTTCTCTATGGGGACACTAATGACTCTAAGTAATGCTTTAAAATTTGACATGGGTAAAGGACTACAAGTTTAGTTTTCTTCTAGGTAAAACTCTTGAGCCTATAAATAAATATCATTTCAACATGAAGTCATAAGACTTCATAGCAAAACCACATTCATCTTGTGATCATTTTAAAGAAATATTATGATGAATGTGTTGAAGAATGAATATTTGGTTTTTAGGATTGAGATATGTTGTCCTTATTTCATGTTGCTACCTTTTTGGGATTAATTTATAGAACCACTAGAAGTTCTTTCATTTATACCCTATTTGTGAAAGGTCTATTGAATATTGGGTTTTATTTAATTATTTGTTTGATATTTGAGTGGTATTCATTATTGTTGCATTTGAAACCCTGGTGAGTCTTGAAGATAATTTTATATTAGACCTTGGTGTTTGAGATATCTATTTTGGTATTTCAATCTTTATAATGGTGTATGATTATATTGTGAAAATGTTATTTCAAATGTGTATGGCCATTTATTTTGAATATAGATGCTATGCTCTTTTATAATCATGATTGGGAACATGTATGGTTGATCATGGCATTTGGTGTCCTCAGTTATGTTTTCTTAGGTAAAGAGTCCACTCTTTAATAGGGATTTCAAAGGATGTTATAGTCTTAATAATTTATGGATTCTTTATGATGTGTTGATATTCTATCGAGGTAATTTTGTATTCTTAGTCAAGTTGGAATATTATATTTTGCTTAATTATGAGCTTCTCGTATTTTAAAACCTGATGATTAAGTTAAAATGTTAGAAAAATCTTTAAGTGGGGCATCATGAAATTGTCGAATGGATTTATTTAATTTGGTGACAACTAGTTCTTGTAAGCTTCTAGTAGTTTATTAACTACATGTATATTCTAATAGAATTCTAGACTATTATTTATGTCTCTTTATTTTAAATTATTCATTGAGGAATGGTTATCTGGTGTTGTTTATTTTTGGTTTGTGACTATTGTTCTCTTTTTTATCCATGGCTTAGATCTTAAAGCACATGCTCGTGCCCTTTCTCCAAGCCCTAATGTTTGATTTACATCATCGAGTTGATGGTTGGGGTGGTTACAGCCACTGATGATTGGGAATATATGACTAGGCATGAGGATTTTCTCTACTAGAAGAACTCTTAATTTATAGTTGGATTTGAGTTGGTGTTATGTTTCTAATTTTGATTTAGATGTTATGCTTCAGTTGTATTTCTAGAAGTTGTTGGAACAAATGAAGAGTTATATTTAGTCATTTTTACTTACCTATATTACAAATTATTATCTCAATGTGTCTTTACATTATGAGTTAATTCATTAATGCTTAGAGTTTAGTGTTAATTTGAATTTTTTAGTGTAGAATAATTATTATGTTGATTAATTAGTGTGATTGATTCATGTACATTAGTTAGGATTTTAGTTTTAAAAGGAAGACCTTATCAATGTATTTACAGAAATATTATGTCTTGATTAACCATTGAAATGTGTAAATTGGTGTATTATTTTACTCATGTTTCAATTGTAATTGATTAATCTATAGTGGTCACGAGATTGTGGCTTTTATGTAGAGTTAAGTTAATGAATAAATATTCAATTATTATATGTTTCTATTTTTATATGGGCTAATCAATATTTAGCTCGATAATGGCAACCTAGATTATTTCAGTTAGTTTAAATGAAGGACTTAATGATAGTATTGAGTGATTATTACTAAAGTAATTTGTATAGATATTGGTTTACATTTAAATGTTGAAATTCTAACTTGACTTTTTGAAAGTTAAATCTATTAGTATTTTTTACATATTATTATTCATATGGTAATTGTTATCCATAGTGGTATGGCTATTGATGTTTGATCAAATGATTAAATCCATATAAGGTTATGTCAATACTACTATTATTTATTATCCTTGTCTCTTGAATGATAATTACATTAAGGTTGTGCTTGATATTCCCAAACCATAATATAGAATACTAGGCAAGATGCAAGTTTAACTATTACTTAGTTCTTGATTTATTATCTTAATTTATTATAAAAGTATTATAGTTGCTTCAAGGCATTGGAATATATTATTCAATTGACCATTATATTGGATGTTGATTCCATTTAGTTGAACAATTATGTTTCAATACATTACTAGTAGTTTAATTAGATAACTGATATTTTGTGCAATTTCTATTTAGATGGTAATGTTATCATTCATATTATGTTTTTTTAAAATACAATAATGTTATTATTATATGATGTTTAAGTTGTAGCTAGTGTATGAACATAAATCTTGTACATGAAGTGTAATAATTAAAATTTGGTCTTATTATAAACATATATTATTATTACTACATTGTATGGGCATTAAGACATCTTAATAGTTAAATAAGAGTTGGAATCATTTACTTTCTTGTACCATTCAATTAAGAGTATTATTGTCTAATTATATTTTCATTAACTCATTAAATAGTAATATTACCTTATGTTCTTTTAAGAAAATCAAAGTATGCATATGGTGTATTAGTTTCTATTCATATGTGGTGAAGCATATAGAAGATATTAAAGTGGAATGTATGTATCTATGATGATTTTTTAACTTAAACCAAGTTAAAAATAATAAAGGAATTAGAAATTTCTAAACATTATTAATATAGAATATAGGCATGGTTATTGAGACATTTGCTTTTAGTTTTAATTCATCCCAATATTTTCATACTTAATAAACATGCAATTAATATGAATAACCAAGGGATAAGTAGGCAGAAAATAGAGATAAGACCTCTATTTACTGACCTGAGGGATGGTTGAGAATATTAAAAATGTAATTAAAAATTAACTATTATTGATTGTTAAGTTGATATGGTGGCCTCTTATGGAGTATTATCCATCTTCAATGTGAATTATTAGGATTAATGTGACATTAAGATGTTAAATAAAATGAATTTACATCTTTATTACTATCATGCTAGAAAAAATCAACCATGGTGCAGTTATTCCTAAGTAATGGTCATGGTCAAATAGCTAAAAGCGATAACACAAATAGATAGATTCTACTTGCATAAAGCTTAAAATAATTAAAGTGTTTCAAAAGCTTATATTATATTAATTTTGGAAATAATCCTATAATTCCTACTCAATGATCTTCAAATATTTATAGATCCTTGTCTAAGAAAATATTAGTATGATGCTTCTTCTATTGGAATTTCAAAACTTGTACTCAAATTGTTGTGTTGTTTCTAGTTTTTAGGTTTGTGTATTTAGCTTTATGATTAGCTAGATAATCTTGGATCTTATTAACTACTATTTTCATATTTTTAATATTGACTATGTGGACTAACTAAAGATATTTATTATCAAATTATCAATGCTAAAATTATGAATAAACTATCTATTTTACCTAACCATTAATTTGACTCATTAGGGAGAACATGATGCTTAATTAGGTTTAAAGACCCTTAGATGATCTTATTGAGAAGCCAACCCAATGGTATAGTGTTCTAAGTGTATCAATGTGGACCCACACACTGATTTACCCAAAATTGTATATTTCTAATGGCAACATTTTTATTCTATATAGAATCCTCTAATGGTATTTACTCATAGTTAAGAATTTGTAATGACGTAATTTAATTATTGGTTTCTTGCACATTAGTGTTTAGAAAAAAATATGCATTAACATGTTAGTAAGTGTGTAGCAATCCCTAAACATAGTTTAATTCTTACTCTGAATACAATTAATTCTAATAATAATATTTTTTATTCATTATTTGGGCTTATTTCACCTAGTATCATATCAAGGTTATTAAACTAAGGGAACTTTAAGAGATGGTTTTTTACCTTCTTAGGAAGATAGTTATAACCAAATATGGAAGTGTTAATGTTGGTAATGATCAAGTTAATGATATTTCAGTAAGAGGCAGGGGCCATGGTGCCTAAATTCTCAATTAGAATAGATTTTACCTCCTCTCAATAATGATGATAGCATAAATGAGGCACCTAATATTAACGCAAACAAAGATAACCCTATTGATAAGAAAAGGTCCTTAATGGGATCATTACAACATTGAATGCCCTCCAAGGTAAGATGAAAAATTAGGAATGTAAATTGAATAACCTATTAATCTAAGAGGATTTACATTCACTTTAAAATAGAATTCATCAAGTTTCAAATTAATTATTGGCATAATGTATAGTTCATCGATAGTTTTCCAATGGTATATGGAACTTTGGAAATGGAGCTCATATGCTCCTTGTGTAGTTGGTCAAAGTTTCAATCAGAGTCAATCAACAGGTGGTAAAAATAAAAAAATTGACCATCATGGAATATTTAAAATCTATTTCCATGATATATATCTCATTATAATATTTTTTTCACATTTTATGGTTAAAAAAATGGAGTCCATATGCAAAAGTTATGACTAGTCAAAGTTATGGTTAAACTCGATTATGTGGCGATAAAGTGATGTGGCAATATCATTCAACCCAAGTATTTAATATTTTGGGATAAATATATTCCATAATATATTGGGGAATAATTATCACCCCATATTTTTAAATGTGATAGATAATTTAAAATCCTATAAAAATTGGGTATGGGATAATTATAAAATTTATTAAAATAGATTGTGGATAATCATCCCAATCAAAAAAATTGGACCCATAAAAATTATATAAAGGGGTCAGAGGTTAAATTCATTTTATTCAAAATATTTAAATCTCTCATTGCCATAGCCAAGAATTGAGAGCTAGAGCTAGAGCTGAGATATAAAGCTAAGAGCTGAGAGCTGAGCTCTAGAGCTAGAGATTCCAACCATATGTTGAGTATCAAGATTTGAGGTCATTTGATGCCTCAAAGTGAAGCTTTGTATATTGTGTAATGGCCAATATAGAGACCAATATACATATATCCTAAGTTTTGAAGGATTTGGAGAACTTTTCACTTCTCGATGTAAACTAGGGAATTGCCCTAGACTCCAAGATGATTTCAACAATATATTGAAATCCATGTGAAAAATTTTATAAGACCATTTTAAAAGTATATTTTATATACCTTTGGTATAAGTCCATAGGATTGTGAGATTACATTCACATGAAAGTAAGGTGAAAGGTCTATTCTTGGGTATACTAGGACTTTATAAAGCTTTGTTGTTTGATTTATGTGCAATCTTAGAGTATCCATTTGACAATTGTGAGAAATTATCCATGTACTCACTTTTAAAGGAAATGGATCGGTTCATACTATAAGTGAACCAAGAGATGTAGGCATTGTTGAACTCCGTTATCATGTGCTTATCGTGAGTGGATTCTATTTTTGCATTCTTTTTCTGCATTTTGATAAATCTTGTTTATTAATCACTATTGAATGCTTAAATAGCTAAAATAAGATAAAATGTCAAATTAAATTTCCTTTCCATGAATGTTTCAAGAAATTATGTGATTTAAGTAAAGGATCCAAGGTAAAAAAATTTGCACGAAAATAAGTGTTAGTTTACGGATCACCTACAAGGTGTTCCTCATGAAGAAGTGTCTCATTTGAATAATGGTCAAGTAGAAGAGTAAGTAATCCAAGAGGTACCTTTGTATATGGTTGACCCACTCATAAAGTAGATTAAAATGATTCTACCACCCACATTTTTCTATTGAAGAATCTTAAGATGTAGCTGATGTATGGCTTGTAAATATGCAGAAGAATTTCAATCTACATAATATGCCATCTAATGTAAAATATAGGGTGACAACCTATCATCTAGTTGGGCCTAATACTTTATGGTAGAATCAACTCTATGATTTAGAGGGATATCAACTTATGAATCTTACTTGGACCACCTTTGAAAGACAGTTTTGAAAAATGTACTTAAGTGCCAATTTTAAGGAGCAAAAAATAACTGATTTCTAGCTATTTAAATAAAAAAACATGATTGTTAATGAATATAAAAATAAGTTCCTGAGCTTATTATGTCATGTGAAATATATCCATGAAAAAGAGACAAAAGAGACTAAATTCAAATTGGGTGTGAAAGTGGTATTAATGCATGATTTCAATATGACAATGTAATAAACTTGGTAGCTACCATTAAATCTAATCATAGGGTAGAAGAGAGAAAAAAATTGATAGAGGGAAAGAAAATATTTAAAAATGAATATACAACTATCTAGGGCCACAATTCTCTCTCCTATACCTAAGACTTTCATAAAATTAGATTAAAATAATTTTTTTTAGGGAAATAACAAAACATTTAATAGATTTTAGGTTCAAAGCAAAAATTTGAATTCCCAAGGCTCCTAAAAAATGAGTTACTACAGCAAGGATCAAAATTAAAATAGACAACATGGACTAGCCATAGGGTCAAATATTATTCCTATAGCTCCATAAAATACTATTGTATTATGGTAATTTGGTGATAACCACTACTGCAAGGATTGACCCAACTTGAAACTAGGATAAATAGAAGACCATCAGGTGTATGCGACTATAGAGAATAAGAAGGCTAATTTTTAGGCCACACTGATTGAAATAAAATGTATTATAGATGGTATTTATGTATCTATTTTAATTTATTATGGTGTAATAGACAATTTTATTTCACCAATTATTGCTAGTCAATGCAAAGTAAAACCTCTTTGGATAAGAGAAGATGGGAATTTGAGTTTGGTACTGGTAAGAGGGTACCTATCCAAGAATATTTACAACAAGATAAGCTTGAGGTAAATCTATTTTTAACACTGTTGGGGTTCTATGATGTCATCTTGGGCATGGATTGGTTACAACACCAAGTAACACTTTATTGTTCTTAAAGAAGAATGCAATGCATTAATGAATTTAGAAGGCATTTAAAAATATAAGGCATCCAAAGATCAAAATAATGAAAAGTAATTTCAAATCTATAATTTAAAAGGTCTATGAAAAATGGTTATAAGTTTTATGTAGTTTAGTTTTAAGAGTTACCCAAGTAAAAAAGAATATCCCTACCAAGATTTTTTGATTTTAAGGTAATTTACAAATGTTTTTTCCTAAAAAAAACCTAGTCTTCCACCTAAACGTGTGTTTGACTTCTCTAAAGATATTATGTCAGGGGTTATCCCTATATCAAAGGCCCTTTACCGAATGAATGTGGTATATTTTCAAGAGCTGAAGGTTTAGATACAATACCTTTTGGATAGGAGGAGCATTAGGCCAAGTGTTTCCCCTTGGGGTGCTCTAGTGGTATTTGTGAAGAACAAAAATAGAATGCTAAGGCTATGTATTGATTATCACATGCTCAACGAGGTAAAAATTAAGAATCATCATCCATTACCAAGGATTGATGATTTTTTATCAAATTTCAGACACATCAATCTTTTCTAAAATTGACTTAAGATCAAGCTATCATCAACTACAAATTAAGGATGGATACATTCATAAAACAACTTTCTAAACTTGGTATGTCCACTATGAGTTCACTATTTTTCCATTTGGCTTAAATAATGCACCAACTAATTTTATGAACCTAATGAATATCATATTCATGGATTTTATAGATAATTTTGTACTTGTATTTTTAGATGACATCCTTATCTATTCAAAGGATGAGGCTGAACATGATTCAAATTTTAGACTAGTTCTATAAAGGTTACGGTACCATAAAATTTATAGAAACCTTACCAAATGTGCCTTTTACCAATATGAAATAGACTATTTAGGCCATGTTATTTATAATAAAGTCATTTATTTATATCTAACAAAGATTTAATCTATTTAAGAGTGGCCACTACTACTAATGTGCACAAAAGTACATAATTTTGTGGGAATGGATGGGTACTATTGCCATTTTATGGAAGTTTTCTCCTACCAAACCAATCTTATCACTTCCTTGCAATGTAAAGGCCAGAAATTTAATTGGATGCCTTAGTGTGAAGAGGCTTTCTAAAAGCTTAAAGTGTTGTTAAAAACAACTCTAACTTTGATTATTCCTAACTTGAATGGTAATTTTGAGATTTAGGTTGATGCTTCTAAGGAGGTCTTCAATGGCATCTTAACTCAAGATGGTAAAGTGGTGGCCCAAGAGTTACACAAGCTAGGGAAAAATTAAAATAATTATGTTATCCATGATTTAGATCTTGTTTCCATAATGGACACTCTAAAACAATGGAAGCATTTACTATTAGGAAAACATTTAGAGGTGAAGTTTGATCACCACAACCTAGAACACTTATTTTCCTAGGATGATTTGAATGTATGCCAGTGAATATGAATGGAATTTATTAGTAGTTTCGACATGAAAATCTCTTATCTTAAGTGAAAGGAAAATTGTGTTGCTAATTAACATAGTTAACTCAAGTACCTTACTACCTTATCTATCCTGGGTGGAAATTTAAAAACTACTATGCTTAAATAATGACTTAATAATAAATACTACCAAAAACTAAGTGCAGGACTAGATGATGAGACTTTATCAAAAGAGTTTTCCTATTTTTATGTTGAGGTAAATGTAATTTTGAGGCATAAAATAATAATTTTATACTATGGTTAGGTGACCTATGGGGTCTTGTGTTGTAAGAAGCACATACAACTCCCCATTTTTTTCATTTGGGTGTCACCAAAATGACACATGAGCTGAAAAGGAATTACTTTTATCCTGGCATGAGGCATGATGCCACCATTGTTTTATAAGATGATTTGATAAGCATATCAAGGCTTAACATTATCAACCTAGGGGTTTGTTATATCCTCATGATATACCTAGTGGAAAGTGTGTTGGAGTCTCCCTTAATTTAATTTTTGGGTTGGCCAAGTCTCAAAACAAACATGAGATTATTCTAGTGGTAACTGATAAATACATGAAGGTTGGCCAATTCATCACTATAAATTTAATGGATGATGCTTATGTGTTTGTGGAGAATTTTGTAAAATAAATGGTTTGATTACATGGGATGCCTTAAGTGATCATTTCTAATTGAGACAATATGTTCACATCAAGGTTTTGCCAAACCTTGACTACAACATTTGACACTTAGTTGAACTTCAATTCTTCATACCACTTAGAAATGGATGGTGAAATTGAAATACTCAATCAAGTGTTTGAGAAAATGTTTCAAATGTATGTTATGGATCAAAAAGATAAGTAGGAGGACTATATCCATTTAATTGAGTTTGCTTATAATAACTCATACCATTCTATGCTAAAATGGATCTTTTTGAATCTATATATGGGAGAAAATGCAAGATTTAGTTTATCTAGGACATTTTAGAAAATAGAGCCATTGTTAGCCCTAAAGTACTACAAGATTATGATAAGTTAATGGTTTTGATACTTTAGAATTAATAACTCATACCATTCTATGCTAAAATGTCTCTTTTTGAATCTATATATGGGAGAAAATGCAGGACTTAGTTTATCTAGGACATTATAGAAAATAGAGCCATTGTTAGCCCTAAAGTACTACAAGATTATGATAATTTAATGGTTTCAATACGTTATAATTAAAAAAAACTTAGATCAATAAAAGAGTTTTGTTGATTAGAAGAGAACACCTCATGAATTTACTACAGGTAATAAGGTTTTTATACATGTTAGACCCTAGAAATGTTGAATTAAGTTCAGAAAAAATTCCAAGCTAGCTCCACACTTTGTCATGCCCTTGACATTATGAATAAGATTATAATTATTGCCTACCAACTAGTTTTTCCCCCTTCTTTGTCTATAATCCAATATGTTTTACATATGTATTTACTACAAAAATATATACTTGATCTTTTGCATGTCTTGTATTGGAAAAATATCTAGGTTACAGAAAAGGAAAAGATAAAGTTGGAACTAGTGATTTTTTTGTACCACTACAACATTAAGTTGTAAAATAGAGAAATTTAATAAGCTTTAGTACAATGGGACCAATTGAGTTAAATAAACACCACTTAGGAAGATGCCCAACTAATCAAGCAACACTATCCTTGGATATTTTAAGTAGTCATTCTGGCAGATCCTCTTTAAGGGGAGGAGGATGTCATGAATTGATCCTATGATATATTTGGTTACTGGTTATAAGATTTTATAGCATATCTTTCTTGATTTTATGCTTATTCAGACTTTGTGTTATAAATGTAATTCTAATTCCAACATTATGTTTGAATTCAAAACTTACTATTATACTATTGATTGATGCCATAGTGGATGATTATAGATGATTTTTCATATCATGATTACATTCTATAAAGTTTAAATTATGTTATTTTATATAATATCATGTTTAGTTATTGTTGATGTATGTTGTCATGATTTTAAGAATAGGTTGTATGAGCTAGGTTTGATGGTAGAATTTGGTAGCTTAGGTGATAAGTAAAGGAAATTGAGTAGTGGATTGCCTTTGAAAGTTAGGATAATGTAAGTGAGATCTTGATCCATTTCATTTCCTCTTCAATTCTATTATATCCCAAATTTGATGATTTTTAGTTTTATCTTGTTGGATGTCTTGTGATGTAAGTGTTATTTTTTATTACGTGCATGTGTTTCCAAGTTTGATCTTATGTTATTGGTTCATTTGTATTCATCTCCCACATGCTTGGTGGTGCTCATTTATTAATTTTATCCACTTGTTGAAGTTGTGCCTTATGTAGGTTCAATGTCATTTTGGACTATTTATTATAGTCATCCTTAGCTTATTATAATAATGGGATTATTGAGCCATGGTTAATTTAAAGGTTGTTTACCCCTTAGAGGATCATACTATTGACACATACATTAACCTGGGAGGGTGACATGATGTTATTTTGTTAGGATGGCATTGTGGTCATGATAGCTATGAGACTCATGGGGCCTTTTTTTGACCTACCCCCTTGGATCATGAATAATCTCAGTCATGTGATTTTTGGTTTTTTCTATGATCATTTTTTTGGTTTTAGTTTCTTAACTTGACTCACGAGTTAGGGTATAGAGTATTGGAAAAGTTTCGATCCTTAGCTTAAACCAGCTATTTTATGCAAGAACCTTGGGAAAAAATATGATGAAAGAGTGAGTAATGGAATATTTATTTGTACATGCCATTAATGGTAGAAAATATAAAATGGGCCCATGAAGAGAAAGAAAGGTGTGGGATTGGCTTTATTTGTGGTGGTCATAATTAAAAGGAGGAATTCATAATTTTTCATTCTTTATGGGGATGACATTGACTCCATGTAAGTAACACTTTAATATTTGACATGGGTGAAAGACTGCAAGTTTAGTTTTATTTTTGGGTAAAACTCTTAAGCCTATAAATGATTGTTAGTTCACCATGAAGTTGTAAGATTTCATAATGAACCCACATTCATCTTTTGATTATTTTAAACCAATATTATGATGCATGGGTTGAAGAATGAATATTGGGTTTTTGGGATTGAGACCTATTATCTTTATTTTGTGTTACTACACTTTTGGGCTTGATTTATAGCACCACTATAAGCTCTTTTGATTTATACCCTAGCTAGGCAAAGGCTATTAAATACTGGGTTTTATTTTCTTGTTTTCTTGATGTCCAAGTGGTATTTGGTCTCATTGCATTTGAAAGATTTTTGGGTCTTGAAAACCATTTTAGATTATACCTTAGTGTTCAAGATATAATTTGTGGTATTGTAAACATTGGAATGGTGTATGATTATATTGTGAAAATGTTATTTCAGTTATAAATGGCCATTTGTTTGAATATAGCTAAGGTGTTCTTTTATAATCATGATTGATAACATGTATAATTGAGCATGGAATTTTGTGTCTTTAATTATTTTTTCTCAAGTAATGAATCCATTCTTTAATAGGGATTTTGTAGGATGTTGTAGTCTTAATCATTTCTTGACTCTTTTTGTTGTGTTGAGATTGTGTCAAGGTATTTTTGTATTCATAAGAAAGCTATAAAATTTTGTTTTTATTAATTAATATATTATTACATTTTTAAACCTATTTATTAAGTTAAAATGTCAATTATATCTTTGAGTGTATCATCATGGAAATTATCAAATGGACTGGTGTACTTTAGTGATAACTAGTTTTTGTAAGTTTCTAGTAATTTGGTGGCTGCATGCATATTCTAATCAAATGTTGTTTTTGTCCCTTTATATGAAATGATTCATTAAGGAATGGTTGACTAGTGTTATTTAATTTTGGTTTTTGATTGTTTTTATCTTTTTGATCCATGGATTTAATCTTAAGCACATGCTCTTTCTCCAATCCTAGATGTTTGATTTCCACCATCAAGATGATGGTTGGCGTGGTTAGGGCCATAAATGTCTGGGATCATAATATTATGCATGAGGATTTGATTAGTTGGAATCACTCTTAATTTATAGTTGGATTTGAGTTGGGTTCAAGTTTCTATTTTTGATGTGGATTCTCTTATTCTTCAGTTGTATTTTTAGAAGTTGTTGGAACAAGTGAAGAGTTGTATTCAATCATTATTTATTTCACTATTTTATAAATTATTATTTCAATACATGTTTACATTATGAGTTAATTCATTAATGCTTAGAGTTTAGTTTTAATTTGAATTTATCAGTGTAGGAGCATTATTGTGTTGATTACTTAGTGTGATTGTTTCATGTATATTAGTCAGGATTTCACTTTTAAATGGAATTCCTTCTCAATGTTCTTATAGTAGTATTGTGTGTTGATTAACCATTAAAATATGTAAATTGGTGTATGATTTTACTCATGTTATAGTTTTAATTGATTAGTATATAGTGCTTAAGGTATTAAGAATTATTTTAGAGTTAAGCTAATGAATAATTGTTCAAGTATCATATGTTCCTATTTTTATATGGACTAGTCAATATTTAGCTCAATAATAGTAACCTACATTATTTTAGTTAGTTTAAATGAAGGATTTAATGATAATCTTGAGTGATTATTGTTGAAGCAATTCATATAGATATCGGTTTACATATAAATGTTGAAATTATAGCTTGACTTGTTAAAAATGAAAGCTATTAGTGTTGTTTTCATATAATTATTCATATGATAATTGTTAACCATATCTTGATGTTTGATCAAATGACCAAACCCCTATAAGGCTATGTTAGTACTACTATTGTTTATTATTCTTGTCTCTCATATGATAATTGCATTAGGGTTTTGATTTATTTCCCAAACTATAACATGGAATAGTAGGAAAGATGCAAGTTCAATTATTACTAAGTTCTTGATTTATTATCTTAATTTACTATATAAGGATTATATTTATTTCAAGGAATTGAAATATATTATTCAATTTATTTTTGGATTTGATGTTGATTCCATTTGGATAAATAATTATGATTAAATACGTTATTGTTAGTTCAATTATATATTTGGCATTTTGTCCAAATTACTAATTAGATGGTAATGTTATCATTGATATTATGTTGTTTGAAAATACAACATTGTTACTATTATTTGATGTTTAACTTGTAGCTAGTGTATGAATGAAAATCATGTACATTAGATTTAATAATCAGAATTCAATCTTATTCTAAACATATATTATTATTACTACATTGTTTGGGCATTAAGATATCCTAATAGGTAAATAAGAGTTGGAAGTTTTTACTTTCTTGTATCATTTAATTAAGAGGCTTATTGTTTAATTACATTTTTATGAAGTTAGTAAATAATAATATTACCTTATGTTCTTTTAGGAACATCGAAGTATGAATATGGTGTATGATTTTCTATTCATAGATAGTAAAGCATGTAGAATATATTAATGTGGAATAATTTATTTGGGATGATTATTTAACTTAAACCAAGTTAAGAAAACAAAGGAATTGGAAATTGTTAAATATTATAAACATAGAATATAAGCATGGTTGTTGAGGCATTTACTTTTAGTTTCAATTTATCCTAATATATTTATACTTAATAAACATATAATTACTAAGAATAACCAAGGTTTCTCTATTTCTTTCCTATATTTTTAAACAATATTAAAAAATAGGTATAAAATAGAGAAAATACTTCTATTTACTAACCTACGAGATGGTTGAGAATATTGAATGTGTAATTAAATTTTAACTCTCTTTAATTGTTAAGTTGATGTGATGGATTCTTATTTAATATTATCCATTTTAAATGTGAACTATTGGGACTTATGTAACATTAGGATGCTAAATCAAATGAAATTACATATTCATTATTGTCATGCTAGAACAAAGAAACCATGGTATAGTGATTCCTAGGTAATGGTTAGGGTCAGATGGCCAAAAGGGATGTCACAAACACATGGATTCTATTTGCACAAAGCTTAAAATAATTAAAGTTCTTCAAAATCCTATATTTTATTACTTTTGGAAATAATCTTATAATTCCTACTCAATGATCTTAGAATATTTGTAGATCCTTGTCTAAGAAAATCTTAATATGATGATTATTCTATTGAAATTTTAGAAATTTTTCTCAAACTATTGTGTTGTTTTAGTTTTTATTTTTATATATTTATCTATATGATTAGATAGATAATCTTGGATATTATTAATGACTACTTTTAGATTTATAATATTGACTATGTGGATTAACCATAGATATTTATTTTCATATTATCGATGTCATAATCATGAATAAACTACCTATTTTCCCTAAACATTAATTAGACTCATTAGGGAGAATGAGATGTTTATTTTGGGTTGAGGACCCCTAGATGATCCTATTAAGAAAACAAATAGGTTGTATATATTTCTAAGTTTATCACTGTGTACACACACACTAATGCACCCTAAAATGTAAGCTTCTAATGGTAACATTTTTATTTCATACAGAACCCTCTAGTGGTATTTACCTTGAGTTAAGAATCTATAGTGACCTATTTCTATTATTGGTTACTTTCACATTGGTGTGAAAAATGAAAAAGATTCATTCATGAATTAGGAAGTGTGTAACAATCCCTACACATAGTTTCATCTATATTCTAAATACAATTAATTCTAATAATAATAGTTTTTATTCATTATTTGGGGTTGTTTCACATAGGTTTCAAGTTATTAATATTTTAAAAAGAACAAAATGAAAGTCCATAATTACTAGTAATTTGACTATATTATAAGGAAAAGAATAAAATATTTCCTTAGTACAGTGTGGGTGTTATTATGGAATATGAATTATACATAAATAAAATTGAAATACATTAAATTGACATATTTTATATTTTTATTACATCTTTGAAATGTAAATATTATTGATAGACATTATCACCCTTGCATTTATACATAGAAAAATACTTGTATTTGTATTACATTTCATTGATAACCTATTTATGTTTCATCTATATGATTATTATTTTCTTACATTACTATGGAATCATGTCTACTATATCCATGAAGAGACTTGTTTATTATTAGGGTAAACATAGTATCAAATTAGATATTTGTTTTTCCTTATTCAATTAATTAATTAATTATAAACCTTTAAAAATATCAATAAGAAGGGATACTATATCCCATATGAAGAGAAGTAAATGTTAAAACAAGGAGATTTTTACATACTACATGTTGGTGTTGATCATATTTATTAAAGTTTGAGTAGTGATTGAAGGAATGATATAATTTTAAAATAAGGACATACTAAGAATAATGAATTAATTTATACTACCAATTGTAAATATAGAGTTGATTTTGTTACAACATATATAAATCTTAAACATAAATTTTATGTCAATGTCAACATAGCTTAAGGTTATATGCCAATGTTGTAATGATTTATGCTCATATGAGAGAAACTATATTACAGATTAAATAATTAAAAATGTGCTTGAAGGAGACATGGTGAAATTTAAAGGATTGGATGGAAATAATTTTGGTATTTGTACTGATAAAATATTTAACACTCCTTGAAAAGGTTATTTGATATTATAGAGTTCTCTCATACAATGAATTGCTACCCAGTTCAGCCACGTTATTATTGAAATATAAAAATAAATATAGAAGAATCAGGTTTCAAGGCTCACAAAGTGATAAAAAATATTTACAAGTCTCACAAACATCCAAAAGCAAGTACAACTACAACAATGTTAGAGTATTATATATAGAAAAGGTATCTAAAACATGGGCATGTACACTCAAATTTTTACATTGGGATTTTTTGTAATACCGTAAAGAATAATGCCCTCCAATCATGTGTGCACATACTGAATATAGTTTTATAATATAGACATATGATGAAAAAATACAAATATTGATGGGTATGATAGAAGGGGATATTTACCTTAAAACATGCCCTAAAATGTGGCTACAGAAGGTGGAATTTAGATGGGGTCTATAATATTTAAGGACAAATCAATGGTATTAGATATTAACATGGATAAAATCACATTCACATGGTCAAAAAATAAAACAAAAACTAGGGAAAAGATTATTGTAATTGATGAAGGTCATTATGCCACTAGATCATACCTTGCCTAACGTGAAAAGGAAAATAAATGCTAAAGTAAAAAAAACATGGTTATTATGTAATAGGTTTTAGAAATGGTTATCCTATCAAAAATAATATTAATATTGTATGATTTTTTATTTTAATGTAAGATTAAGATTAATTTCATACATTTCTTTGACATACATGTGGAATTACAAGACTTTAACAATTTAATATGAATTTCAAATTAACATTTATTTGAACATATTAGTTTGAATACTTGTGGTAGTATGAACCATTATATAATATTTAAAAATTGCTAGAATGTTTTGAACTAACATAATAATAAAAATATCTAAAATACACCGAGACATATCAATATCAAAGTTCTTATTTTGGAATTTCCATAAATGAATGCAAACAATAATTCCATTACCATATTTCTAATTTGCACTAAATGGTGGAATAAAAAGGGCTACACCATTGTGTCAGGATATATAAATATTTTCAGAGGAAAAAATAGGATCTAAACTCCATTGCATGGTTAGATATTATAATTTTTTGATTGAAATCTCAAATAAAAAATGAAAAAAAATCATGGGTGTCAAATGGATGTCAAATTAGGATTATAAATAGGTTTGAATAAATCACTTCATTATTCTCCTTTTTTCAATTGTAAATTGACTATAAATGTAACGATAATAGGAACCTAATGACTGCTAGGTTAAAAATACTATTATTATCTAGATAACAATAATTCAAACTTAGCAGCCACTATATTACCATAAATTTTAATAACTTGGTAACAAAAATAGAAACCTAGTGTCTAATAGCTTCCAAAAAAAATTATATATATAAAAAATGATGGGAACATTATGGCCACTAGGTTCCCAATAGACTTATTAGTTAACTAAATCAAATCTAGCAATGGTAGGTTCCCAAAAAACATAATATATAATTTTAGAAAAAAACCTAATTATCACTAGGATACCAACATACCTATTAATTAATTAATATTCAATCTAACAATAGATATTTTCCCCAAAAAAATATTATCTTACAAAAATAGTGAGAACCTAGTGGCTACCAAGTTCCTAACAAACATCTTAACTTACTGACATCTATCCTAGTGTAAAATTGGTACCTACCCAACATAATATATACATAAAAATAATGGAAATTATGGGCTTATATTTAACTTATATACCTATTATATTACTAACATATATTGTAATGACTGATAGGTTTATTTATATGTTAACAACATAATATAGATAATGGGAAAGTAGCAAGCACTAGGTTCCCAAGAAACATACTATATAAATAAAAATGATTGAAACATGGCAACCACTATTTTTCTAATAAAATTCCTATTTAACTAATATCTAATCTATCAACATCAAGAAATCTCATGATATTTGGATTAAGGATGGGGATAAGAATACCAAGTTATTCCATTTGTCTACCTTGAAACATTGAGTTCACAATCATATTAAACACATTATAAATGTAAATGGAGTTCTATCCTCATATCAAAAATCCATTAAAGAGGAAAGTATTACTTTATTTAAAAGTTTATTTTATGATACTCTAAAAATTAATGTTACAATGGAGTAAGAGTTAATGAAATACCTCATCTTATTTCTCATATAGACAACTTAACCCTTGTTAACTTGACCTCTATGAATGGAGTTAAATTTATAGTTTATCTTATGGACAAGGACAAGGAACTAGGCACAAATAGTTACCCCATTGATTTCTTTTAGTTATTGTGGGATATCATTAATAAATATGTGGTGGGGGTTATTAATGAGTTTCTCTCTTTAGGATAGATATTGAAAGAGCTTAATAACATGTTTATTTCTCTAATTCCTAAAAAGGAGGGTCATACTAATTTTTTTAAATTTAGACCTATCAGCATATGTAACATTGCCTATAAAATTATAACTAAAGTTTTGTATTTGAGAATGTAGCCATTAATGGATAAAATAATTAGTGCTCAATAAGGTGGCTTTATTTTGGGGAGGTAAATTCAATATGGTATAATAGTTGTCCATGAAACAATTCATTCTATGGAAAGAAGAAATCAAGTAGGGATGATTTTGGATCTTGATATCAACAAGGCATATGTCAAGCTAGATTGGAAGTTCCTGGACAAGGTTATGACCCAATTTGGATTTGAAGATAGATTTAGGGGACTAATCAAATCTTTTATTTTTAAGTTATGTTTTATATCCTAATTAATGGAATTTTTGTTGGTTAATTCGAAAGTACAAATGGGTATCAAATAGGAATAGATGATATCCCTTTTATTTTCATTATTATGGTGAAATACATTAGTAGATTTATATTAGATCTTAGAGAAGGTAAGATGAAAGGTTTCAGACCTATCCATAATCTTGAATTAGCTCTTCACCAAAAATTCATGGATGATACTAGTTTGATTAGTGAAGCCTCAGTTCAGGAAGCAAAAGAATTAAAGTAGGTTATTTTGTCTTATGAAGCTTCCTCTCATCAAAAATTTATTTTTGAAAAGAGTTCCCTTTATTTTTCCAAAACTCTTATGGATAGGCAGCTTATAATAGTGGCAATACTAGGACTCTAGATCAAAGAGTTATTAGTCTCTTATCTTGGCATACATATGAGTAGTAGAAATATTTTTGTGGTAGATTGGAAACCTATGTTGGATAGGTTTCAAAAAACATTGGGTGGTTGGAAAGGTAAACTTATTTTCTTGGGAGGGAAGCTAGTTTTTATCAAGAGTGTGTTACAAAGCCTTCCTATTTATTTAATGTTTATGTTCAAAATTCTTAGGATTGTGAGGGATAGGTTGGAAAAGATTTAGAGAAGTTTTATTTGGTCTAACATATAGGAAAATAATAAATTATCTTTAGTGGCTTGGGATAGAATTTGTGCTCTTAAAGGATTTGGAGGTCTAGGCTTAAGAAAATTTAAGTGGATGAACCTAACACTAATTACAAAATTAGTTTTGGAGATTCACCACTTGTAACACTTTTTGGATTAGAATATTATAGGATAAATACTTAAACACTATAACTATGATGTCATTCTTATATGAGGATAATTTTATCAGAGGTTTCTCTTTATGGAATTTTATGATTTTTAGCAAAGATCTCATTATTGACAGAAGCAAATGGAAGATAGGTAATGGACATAATGTCAAATTTTGGGAGGATATATGGTTACTAGACAAACCTTTTATCTCCTTAGAACCATGGTCATAAATTATATTGATAATCCAATTCTCCTATGGATGTAATTTTTTTGATTATATGGAGTTTTTAAATGGTAGTAGGACATAGAAAATATTGTCTGGGTATAATTTATTTATTGAACAGAATTATGTGTTATAGTAACTTTGAGCTATTCTTAAAAACTTTCACATTCCTTAGCTACTCAATGAGGATGAATTTATTTTTAAATATTAATTTGAGGGCTCCTATAACATCAAATATAGTTATAAATTGATCTTTCAAGCTCTTAAGAAGACTTTCCTAGGGCCAATATGTGGAAAAAATACTTGATCCCTAAGATTAATCTCTTTTTGTGGCTTTCTATTCAGAACAAAATTCTAACTATTAACAACCTAAGGAAAAGGGGAATGTTTTTGGTCAATAAATGTCCTTTCTCTAAAATTGAATATGAATCAATGATGTACCTTATTATAGGGTGTTCCTTTTTCGTGGAGGTTTGGATTTTTTAAAACATTTTTTGAACATTTGGGTTCAATATCATTATGTTTTGGAAGATTTGTTGGGTTGGAATCCTCATTATAAGAATGGAAATATTAATAACATATGGAAATTAATTCTATCAAACATCTTTTGGAGTCTCTAGAAAGAGCAGAACAATATGATTTTCAAGGATAAAGAACTACCTAGCAGATTGGTGTAAATAAAACAATCTAGTATTTTGGAGAATCTTAAAATGATCCCTTTGCACAATTCCTCAGCCATGAATGAATAGAAAAATATAATTACATCCTTTTGGTAGATTGAGGTACAATCTAGTAATAATTTGGATTTATTGAAGTCAACATATCCCCATTTCTAAAAAAAGGGGACACTTGTGTCAAATTGTGTAATTTTTACCTTAAAATTGGAATTCACTTGGTCAAAGTGTCATTAATATGTTTGCACAATATCTATATTTCAATATTATCCACACATTCACTTGGTTGGATTATTTTTTCATGGATCTCATTTGACCTTATCTAAATTTTCTAACATTTGTTCTTCATGTCTCATTGCAAGTTTGATGAAGCCCTTCTTGAATGGGTTATGTCTGAGTTTTATGGTTTAATCTTAATTTGGCCTTTTACTAGTATTTGGTTTGTATAATGTAAATTTAAATCCATATTTAAAACTTATTTAATCTCTTGTTTAGAAAACCTTGGCACAAGATATTTTGAACTAAATTCAAAATTAGTGGGAACAATTTATGTGGGAACACTTTAAAATGCCATGGGCATAGTTCAATTTTTATATTAAGGCTTAGTCATGTTTTTCAACACAAACAAACCTTAGTCTAAAAATTATATGCTTGGTCCCTTTATGCCCCAAGCCCCCTTTTCCCCTTTTATCTTAAGAATGGTCTAGATTTATTATATGCATGGTCCCTTTGTTACAAATTTAGGCTAAAATCTTAATCCCAAAGTCTTATTCATGTTTATTAACATAAATGAGACCTTAGCCTTAATAATTTATCCTAAGTTCCATATATCTCTGAGTCCTAACTTATACATTATGTTTGTTCATAGGATTAATGAACTATGTTTAATCAGGTAAAAATAATCAAAAACTGTGAGACGGGCCCGATGAGCTAAGGATTTTAATCCATGATACCAATCTTTCTCGATCTCATGGATCAAGATTGATGGTCTACATTCACATGAATCACCTCAATCCAACAACATGAGATCAATATTAATACTAAAGGAGCCCCTTTTACTATAACATAGACTTAAACTAAGTTTTTACCCTAAGGTTTTAATTATATTTATTAATATAATAAAACCTTAGGCTAAAATCCTACGTTATGACTCTATTATTCAAAGGGTCCTTTTGTTAGGATAAAGACTTATGATTTAACTTTAATTATTCATTTGATCTATTTATTATGATTTTTAAATTATATTAATAGACCTTACACTAAAGTTTATTCATATTTATTAATATGAATAAAAATATTAGTCCAAAGCTTTGTATATTTTAGGTCTTACTTATTCTTTTTATAAAATTGTAGGAACCAATCATGTTTGACTACTCAGATCATGATCTATAGCTTGCATTCACTTGGGTAGGATTAATACTATGAACCAAAGTTGATGATTAAAAATTCAAGCCATGGACCCTAGTTTAAACATTGACAACCTCTAAAGATTAATAATATGCATTCTAACATATAGATCCAAATCAATAGAGTTTATCAAGTCAATAATCTTCAATTAAGCTCTGAGTTAACATGAGGATCCACATGGAAAAAGTGTGTGAGTTGATAGAATGGACAAGGGGTAGAGCTCAAAAAGACTATGGGACCACCAAGTAGAATAACCTCAGATCCTATTACACACTAAATACCAAGCACCTTTGGGAGATCAATGGCTTGCATTGATTTGAACCTACTAAATCTATTGACATGAAATCAATGAATAATTTTCAATGGATTTCAAGAGTCCCATGGGACTGCCAAGTGGCACAACCTTGGGGCCCAATGCATATTATAGCCAATGGTGTTCAAATATCAGGATTGAGATCAATGAATAAAATTGATCCATGTAGAATAATTTGATAGTGAAAAATAAAAGTAGATTTTCAAAGAGCAATGCTCATGTTTTTAAAACATTAATGACTAATTTTATACAAAAGTGCCATATAGATGCCACAAGGATACCACATAAGCATAAATGACAAATCCAAAGATCTTTTGGGCTCACAAAAGTGAAGGTATAAATACATGATCTAAATGAAAATCTAAGGCATGAAGCTCACTTAAGTGTAAATAACTACCACCATTAAAGCCATAGAAAAGCCCTAACATATACAAAATCACCTAATTCAATCCTAAATTGATCATAGTCGATTATAATTAAGTGAATCATCATCTGAGCAAGTGCAAATTTACCCAAGATCAAACTGTAGATGACCAATGAGTAAGTTAAACAAACCCATAGCCATGGCAGCTAGAAAATAATCCAAAGAAGGTGTAGAACTTTATTTGACCTCAGACATAGAAGGGAGAATATTCAAAGACAGAATTTGATGCAGTAGATTTTAAAATGGGGGACAATAATTGGTCCCAATTTTTTGTTAGGAATAAATCCAAAATAGATGCAGAAAAGATTTCTCAAAATCACAAATATAATATCTATAAATAGAGATACATAAAAAACATAAATAAAAATGCACAACAAGAAGACTGGATTTAACATGGTTCACCCAATGTGCACTATATCCACTAATAAACACTTGCTTAGATTTTATTACAATCTACATGAGTAAAATTCAAACTCAAATCTATCTTCTCACAATTACAATGCATAAATATTATTTGGAGTTTCACTCTACAAACTCTCATGAATTTGCACTTGAATTCACATACTTTGTTCTTCCATTCTCAAACCCTTGTTCTCATGATGTATTACCTAATATATATATATATATATATATATATATATATATATATATATACACACATAATAAATTAACATAGCTATTTTACAAAATATTGGGTACCAAAACCATGGGCCAAGTCAACCCATAATGGTTCCCCATTAAGAGGGTCCAAAAAAATTTAAATACATAAAGAGTATATAGTACATTTTAAATGTACAGTATTTTTAATACATTGTAATTTGGAAATATGTTCCACAACATAACACTTTTTTGGATGATTGAGGAGCTACCTTTCATCACCAAGGAAGATGAGAAGAACACATTGGTCAAAAGGAGGTACTATGACTTGGGTGTCATTCAAATGATAGGCCTTCATCATGCTATGGTAAAATCAGAGGTACTTCACTCCACAGATGTTCTCTCCCCTATTTTCAAAGATTTCAAGATTGAAAAGGTCATGATCATCAATAAACATATTAAAAAAAGTGTAGCTTATATTTATTCCATTGCTTTTGAAAACTACTATATGTTGCCTAAGCCCCAAGTAGATATAGCCACAATCAACGATTGGGCCAAGAAAAATGACCTAAAAATTAACCTCACTCCATGGTTATAGTTTAGAAATCAAGTCTTATCTGACCTCAATAATAACATACTTATTAGCCAATTCTAACTTGAGATCAAAATAATCATGACTTTAATAAACAAGCTATGTGGGAATCCCACCACCACTTATGTTGATAGAATATGGGTGCCCTTGGTATATTTTATGATTAAGAACAAACTCATCCATCCCATTAGCATGGTTTTTCGTAATTGTTTATGTAGGTAGATTTTTATAGTCAAGAAAATGAATAAGAACCAATTCTACATGATGTCCTACCTATTAGATGCCCTCCTTGATAGTACCAAGATCCCTAACTTTAGAGGATGGTCACCTAAAAGGACACAAATAGTATCCCGATTCTACTCAAAGTTACATATATTCAATTATAGGGACCACATTAATTTCATCTATGAATGTGTCTATCTAACCTTGACTGCAGACGTAATTATAAACCTAATGGCAAGAGTTATTCCTTTGGTCAAAATTTATTTGAATCCATCAGTGACATATGGTTTTACTTGGATTACACAATCATTAGGATTGAGGGGACCCAATGAACCCCACTTAGGATACCTATTGTGTTATGGAACCTATATATAAATTACAATGTATTTTCAAATGTACTATACACTCTATATATTTCACATTGGGGTTTGAGGGTAGTAGCCCCCAAAAAAATTTCTAGACCCCTTTTAATGGGAAACCATTTTTGGGTTGATTCTGCCCATGGTTTTGGTACCCATTGTTTTATAATATCACTTTGATGATGTATTATGTACTGATGGGTATTTTATAGGTAATACATCATGATAACTAGGTTTGAGAAGGAAGAATAGAGGGTGTGAATTCAATAGGGTTTGTTGAGCATAGCTCTCAAAAATATTTGTGCATTATAATTGTGAAGATAGATCTAAGAGTGATTGTACTCTAATGGCTTATAATAAAATTTGAGAAAGTGTTTCTTGGTGGATGTAGCCCACATTAGGTGAACCACATTAAATATAGTCTTTTTATTATGCATGTTTATTTCCTTTCTTTATGCTTCTTTATTTATATCTATTATTGTGATTTTATGAAATTATTTTGCATTGATTTCTATATTTATTCCTAACAACTGGTATCAGAGCTTTAGGTTGTATTTATTGAAGTGTTGAATCATAAGAATGGTTATTAGTTTAAATGAGAGTTATTCAAAAAGACCTCGATACTTCATTGGGAGGAAAAGTAAAGCAATAAGTGAGTATGATAGATGAGTCTTGGGAGCTACTTGATAGGAAAGCACTTAGGGCCATTAGGTTATGCCTTACATCTTCAGTTGCATTTAATATATCATAGGAGATGACCACAAAATGTCTCATGAATGCATAAGGAAACTTATATTCGAAACTCTTTGCTTCTAATAAAAAAAATTTAATGAAAAAGTTATTTAATATAAAGAGGTCAAAAAATGGTTTAGTTTTTAATTATCTGAATGAATTTAATATGGTTTTGAGTATGTTGAATTCTGTAAAAATAGATTTTGATGATGAAGTTAGGGATTTTATTATTTTGTGTTCTTTATCAAAGAGTTAGAATAACCTGGTAATGGTTATGAGTAACTTGGTCTCTAATAATGCCAAGTTAAAGTTTGAATAGGTCATAAGAGTAATCCTTATTAAGGAAATGCAACAAAAATTCTCTAGGGAAACTTTGACTTCAGGTCATTCTTTGGTAGTGGAGAGTAGAGGAAGATAAATTTTTAGAGGAAAAGGAAAGTGTGGAAAGTAAAATGGCCCTAGAAGGTCAAAATCAAGGGCTATGAAGGTATTCTAGCACTATGGAAAGACTAGGCATGTAAAGAAGGATTGTTGGTCTCTTCAGAACAAGAACAAAAATTAGGAAGACACCAAGGAGGTGAATGTGGTAATAGGTAATGTTTGTCAAGATGCATTAATTATCTCCATTGATAATATTTTTGAGTCTTAGTTTTTAGATTTAGGGGCTTCTTTTCATGTTACACCATATAGGCATTAGTTTATTGATTATGTTTAAGGGGATTTTGGACATGTTTGCCTTGGTGATGATGAGCCTTGTAGCATAGTAGGAAAAGAAAGTGTTCAGATCGAGATGCAAAATGGGAACACTTGGCTACTGAAGGATGTCAAGCATGTGCCTAAGTTGATAGGGAATTTGGTATCCATAGGACAACTAGGTAGTGAAGGTTGTATGGTTACATCCATAGTAGATTCTTGGAAGGTGACCAAGGGTATTCTTGTGGTAGTAAGAGGTAAGAAGGTTGGTATCCTATATTTATCAAGTAGTGCTGATTATTATAATTTAGTTGGTGTAGATGCAGATGAAACTTTTTAGCACAATAGGCTTAGTCACATGAGCCAAAAGGGTATGCAAATTTTGAAGGGTCAATTACCTAGATTGAAAGGATCTGATTTAGTTTTTTGTGAAGACTATGTGTATGGAAAATATAAAAGGGTAATTTTTCTCAAGGTTAGACCTATGAGGAAGGAGAATAAGTTAGAGCTAGTTCATTTAGATGTATGGGGGCTAGCCTAGGTATCTTCTATTGGTGGGTCATCTTATTATGTCACTTTTATTGATGATGTAACTAGAAAAAATTGGGTGTATGACATTATGAGAAAATATGATGTGTTTTTTAAATTTAAAATATGGAAATCCTTTGTTGAGAATGAAATAGGTCTTAAGTTAAAATGTCTTAGGTTAAATAATGGTGGGGAATATTGTAGCAATGCATTTTTTTATTACTATTCAAGGAATGGATTTCATAGACAAAGGATGGTTTCAATAACTCCACAATAGAATGAAATGTCAAAAAGGATTAATAAGACTATCATGGAGTGTTCTAAGAGCATGAGGTTTCATGTAGGACCACCTCTTTAGTTTTGGGTAGAAAACACAACTATATATCTGATAAATAGAAGTCCTTCATCTGCTTTGGATGGAGGCATACTTAAGGAAAATTGGTCTAGTAAGACGGTTGGTTATTCATTTCTTAGAATATTTGTTTTTGAACCCTTCATTCATATTTATAAGTATGATAGGACCAAGTTAAAGGATAAGTCTAAAAAATGCACCTTTATTAGTTATGGTGAGGATGACTTTGGTTTCCAGATTTGGAGTCTTAAGGAAATAAAATATTTAGGTCTAGGGATGTTGTCTTTAATGAAAAAGTCATATATAAATAGCAGTTATAGGATTATAAAGAAGATTCTATAAAAGATTACATAGTATTGAAGGATATTATAGATGATAAAGTGTCCAAACAACTAGTTTAGGCACCTACTCCATAAGAACCCTAAACTCCTATGGTGAGAAGTCTTTTAGGGTAAGAAGGGAACCCGTACATTTTTTTGCATCTCTCAATTATTTATTACTCACTGACAATGGAGAGTTAAAGTATTTTAAAGAAGCAATGTAGGTATATGTCAAGAAGAAGTGGGACCTACCTATGGATGAGGAGCATTAGTCTCTCATGGAAAATTAGACTTGGGATTTGGTAACCCCACCTGAAGGTAAGAGAGTATTGTAAAATAAGTGGGTGTATAGAGTTAAATAAGATGATGGAGGAAACACAAGGTATAAGTCTTGATTGGTGGTAAAGGGATTTAAAAAGAAGAATGGAATTAAAATTCTATGAGAATTTTTCCCCAGTGGTAAAGATAACTTCTATTAGGATTGCTTTAGGGATAGTGACAGTAGAAGACTTGCACTTAGAGCAGCTAGATGTGAAGATTGTGTTCTTTCATGGTTATTTGAAGGAGGACTTGTATATGGAGAAGCCACAGGGATATGAGGTTATAGGGAAGAAGAACATGGTGTGAAAATTGAAGAAGAGCTTGTATGACTTGAAACAAGCTCCATGTCAATGGTACATGAAATTTGATAGCTTTATGATCGAACAAGGATACTCTAGGTGTCATTCAAACCATTGCATATATATCAAGAAATTTAATGATGATGATTACATTATCCTTTGTCTATATATGGATGATATGTTGGTTTTAGGTAAGAACATGTAGGAAATAAAGGTACTCAAAGAACAACTTAGTAATTTCTTTACTATGAAGGATTTGGGAGTAGTAAAATAAATCCTTGATATGAGAATAACTCAAAATAAGAAAGAATGAAAGCTGAATATATCCCAAGAAGAGTACATCAAAAAGGTATTGGATAGGTTTATTATGCAAGATGTTAAATTGGTTAGGAGTCCTTTGGTAGGTCATTTCAAGTTATCAAAGTAGCAGTGCCCCAAGACAGAGGAGGAGAAATCCAGATATCACATGTACCTACTCATCAACTATTGGTAGTTTGATGTATGTCATGGTGTAAACTAGGCTAGATATTTCCCATACAGTGGGAGTAGTAAGCAAGTACATGAGTGATCCAAGTAGACAAAATTGAAAGGTAGTAAAGTGAATCCTTTAGCATTTAAGAGGGACCATGGGGACATTTTTAAGATATGGTGGATTGGAAACCACTTTGTATGGTTATGTAGATTTAGACATGGTTGGAGATTTAGATAGTAATAGGAGTACTATAAGATATGTATTTATTGTAGGTGACACAATGATGAGCTAGATTTCATGACTATAAAAACTTGTGGCTTTTTCAACCACAGAGGTTGAGTATGTTGCTTCCATAAAGGCAAGTAAAGAAATGATTTTGTTACAAAAATTTCTTGAATATTTGGGGCATAAGTAGGAGAAAGGGAAGATATATATGATATTCAGAGTGTTATACATCTATCAAAGAACTCCAATTTCCACTCTAGGATGAAGCATATACAGTTAAGGTATCATTTCATTAGGTCAAATTTGGAAGAAGAGAAGTTGAAGCTGGAGAAGATTAATATCAGTCAAAATCTCATAGACATGATGACCAAGGTGGTCACAAGGGAGAAATTGAAGCTATGTTTAGTTTTGGTTGGCCTTCATAATTGATAGTGAAGGGTTGAAAACCTTGCTTAGAAAAAAATTAGACTCCAAGTGGGAGATTGTTGTGTTATGGAGCCTATTTCTAAATTACAATGTTATTTAAAATATTGTACATTTTAAATGTATTATACACTCTATATGTATTCTTGCCAAGGTTTGAAACCCCTTTTAATGGGAAATCATTTTTGGGTTGATTCAAGCCATGGTTTTGGTACCCATTATTTTGTAATACCACTTTGTTAATGTATTATATATTGATGGATATTTCATAGATAATACATCATGGTAACTAGGGTTTGAGAAGGAATAATAGAGGGTGTGAATTTAGGGGCAAATTAAGGAGGGTTTATTGAGCACAACTCTAAAAAATATTTGTGCATTGTAATTATGAAGATAGATCTAAGAGTGATTTTACTCTAGTGGCTTATAATAAAATATGAGAAAGTGTTTCTTGGTGGATGTAGCCCACATTGGGTGAACCAAATTAAATTTGGTCTTCTTATTATGCATGTTCATTTCTATTCTTTATGCTTCTCCATTTATATTTATTATTGTGATTCTATGAAATTTTTTGGCATCGATTTCTATATTTATTTCTAACAATACTAGTCTATGTGCCAAACAAGTTAGCTAAGAAAGAGTTAGCATACTAGATATGCAATGGCATAGATGGCATGTGTAAAAGTAAGAGGAAGGGACTCATGTATACCCTACCCATGATAATTGGTAAGACTATATTTTAGTAATGGGACAATATTGTGGTTACTTCTAAACATAGAGCCTCTTTCAAACTAAGACATAATGAACTAAGATAGTGGGACCCCAAAGGAAGGGTAGTGGTTCATTTGAAAGAAAAAATGATAAGTGTGCCATATTAACATATGACTTGTGTTTTTGACTCAATGTACATAAAAGCTTCTTTATTCACAGAGTTCTTGGCAAGATTGAATAAGCACATCAAGCTAGAAGCTAGATTTCTAAGGGAATAAAAAGGAAAAGATGATATATGGTAGATGAGACCCAAGTAGTACCATTTTATAGGAGGTCCATCTTCTAGACCTCCTCTAGCTTAACCACAAATAGAGGAGGGGATACCCAGTGAGATGGCATCATCTTCAACCTAGCCTCAAGAATTAAGATCACTAATTAAATGAATTGAAATAATTTCATTAGATCCTAAAAAATAGTGGAAGATTCCATTAAGGCACTAGATAGTTCCTATTAATTAGATGAGGAAGATGTCTAAGCCAATTAATCTTAGCCTGAGGAGGCAAAGAAAGATAAGGGGAAGGAATTGGCTTTGGGTTTAATCCCAGTCAATGTCCCCAAGAGGAAAGTTGAGCTAGCATTGGTTTCATTAAGGACAAATAAACCCAAGTTAAACTTCACTCATCCTTTGAAAGAGGTTAACCTTTTTAGTGATGAGAATCCAATCCATGGTCCAACCATTCTTGAATGGTTTATATATGGGAAGTTGCAAAAAATCCCAACTATGGACCATCCTTAGGCCATTACAAAATCTATAAATATCTATGTGCATGATGATCTCAAACCTTGGATTGTGGCCTTACAAAAAGAAGAGGAGAAATGGATGAAAAATCCAAGGGATCTAAGTGCCACACAAATGGAAACTCTAGAGCCTCCAAAAGTGACTCAATCATTAGTGGGAGTTCAATTTAACCTAGAGATTGCCAGTCTACAAAGAGTAATTGAAAATAAGGGCATGATTGGTGGTTAGGAATTCATCCTCCAAAGGATAAAGCCATTAATAGGTATGACCCTTGTGGAAAGGAAAAATCCAAGTAAAGACAAGATATTTGAGGAGAAAATCCTTGATGTGGCCTAGGCCAAATCATAATAGTTGCAAACCATGATCAAGGGCCTCTTAAAATAAAATAAGAATCTAAAGGATGTTTTTGTCTTGTCTATCCATGAAGATAGATTCAATAAGTTTGAGGACACCATGAATGACCTATTCAAATCTTTGAATTTAGTTAGAACCAGGCATGGAAAATGGAGAAACATATCACTAAGGCTATAAACCAAGTTAGTAAATGGTGGCTTCAAGCTATCAAGTGAAAGACTTGATCAAGGCCTTGTCTAAGAACCTAGTCCCTAAATATAGGACTATAATCTTAACACATTTAAGTATGGTCATGGACATACTAGTAGACAAGATTGAAACCTTAAGAAGTTGGTCCAAAATAATGGAGGACCTTGCCAAGGAATTCAAATAGCAAGAAGGTGGGATGTTGCATATCTTGGAAATTTTGATTATGAAACTCATAGACCTTAGCCCATTGTGTCTTATAACTGAAGAAGAGTTCAAACATAATAACTTTTAGTTTATGTAGGAGGTAAGACACTAAGGCCAAGGCAAAAACAATAGATGATAACAAAAGAATCATGGGCCTACTTCTATCATCTAAAGAGAAAATGAGAGATGTCAAGGGCATCAACCAAGAAATAGAGAAGCTTGAGAAGAACCTTGAGGTTCTAGAAGATCATGGAAAGGAGTACTTATTGAATCCTATTGTGGACCTCTAGTTCATCAATGAGTAACACTATAGGATGAAGGTTATTCAGGAAAAATATGGAGCTACATCGACATAGGGTCCTCAAAGTTAGTTAGGAATATTCTATTTTTTATAAGTTTTGTAATATTTTGAAAATAGAATATTCTTTTGTAAGGGAATGTGCAACTTGTAAAACACATTGCCTATAGGTTAGTCCACTTGGAAAATTTTAGTATATTCTATAAATTTTGTAGAAAGGATAGTTGTCTTTACACTTGTACACTTATAATATGATATGATTGACCAACATACTTCCTTGCATTCTATAAAAGGAGTATGCTCATTTGTAAATATGGGAGAATTTTTTGAGCCATATACTTGTGTAAAATTTTGAGTATTTAATGAAAGCGAGGAATTCTACAAAGATTGTCCACAATTATTTGTGTCATTTGTCATTATGGTTTCTCTCTCACTTGCTTATTCTCATTTTTAGATTTGAATGGTTATTGTGAAATATTTGTGTGCATATTTTAATTTTAGAGTGTTTAAATTTTGTTAATGCTAAGTTGACTAAAATTTATCAAGTTCATTTTATTTCCTTTATTCTTCTTTCATTTGGGCTAATTTTATTTGCTTACAAGGGTAGATCTTTAAAGTGAGCTAGGTTCTTATTTACAATTTTCTCATTCTGTAGATGTTTACCTGATGTGTAGTAAGATCTGAGATCATTTTATTTCCTATTATACATTGGTTAAGTGCATGCTTGGAAGACATTTTAACTTTGCATGATGTTTGGGATGAATATCAATAACATCTCTTTTTTGCCTTACTCTTCCTTTTGCTTCTTTTCTAACTAGATCACTTTAGTTTAATTTCCATTATAAACATCCACTTTAGATTAGTCTCTTATATTGGCTTTGATCACAGTTCACTAATATTTACTAAGATTGATTCATTATTTACAAATATATAGGCCAAGGTGGTTCCAAACCACCAAACTTTATAAATATTGTGAAACAGTCCACTTACTTTGCCTTTATTCAATTAATAGATAACTGAATTATCACAACCTACAACTCATGTGTTAAATCCTTTTGAATTTTAAAATGAGAAGGGTTCTTTAAACACTCTGATCACCTGTGATACATATTAAGGCATCAACAGGTGGAGCTTCATTGGTGATAGAAGGAAGGCAGTTATATATTTGGTGATTTAAAGTGTCTTTTCTCATTTTTGTGAATTATGTTCAAACATTGGTGTAGCCTTTGCATAATTATATCAATCTTTGTCCAATTGTGTAAAGATCATTAATATTTATGGTCTTTGACCCATCTTTGTGCTTCTTTTAGATAAAGATCGGTGTTCTTCAAAGATATATGTTTAATTATGGTAAAGATGGCTTAAGCTTTGTCAATTCAATAGGTTTGAGGTTAGTAATATCTGTTTTGATCAAAGATTGATAGATATTTTGCTAATTTGAGTTTATTTGAGCTTAAACTAGTAGAGGTCAATCATACTCACATATTTGTACACATCATTGATCTAACTTAGTTAAATATTACCATATTTTATCATTTTTTATATGATTTTTTGATTAATTTGCTTAATGTGCAAGTTTAATTATTTTTTAATACAAAGATAAGACTGGCACATTGTATTTCAAATAGGATTCAAAGTCCACAAGCTAGAATTACCTAGAATTAGGACAAGGTCACATTTAGAGACCAGAGAACCTTTTCTTTCATATAAAAATCATAGGAGAACTAGGTGGGACAAAGGTAAGCATAGACTTTCATAGTATTTACCAACTTCACTAGTTCAATTTGCTCCTATGTTTTATCCTTATCAAGGTATGGATTGGCTAGGTGGTCCTCTCAATGTGCCAAGTGTGGTACATGACCTTTTTCAAAATCTTGAAAAATATTTGTCAACATTTAGTCCTAATGGCATTATAGCTACTAAGGAACACATTAAAAGTTTCAAATCTTCATTAAGATTACTAAATGTAATCCATGAAGATGTAACATGTAGACTATTTCCATTTAATTTTAAAGATGTTGCATATGAATGGTTTTTAAACCTCCCTAAAAATTACATCACTAGTTGGGTTGACTTTAACAGTGTTTTCATTGACCAATTTGGTAAAGTCATTAGTCCTTGTATCTTGCAATAATAATTCACCATAGTGAAAAGGGATGAAAATGAGCCCATAAGAGCCTTTAATTTTAGGTTCAAAAAAATATTTATTAGGACCATATCTCCTTATAAAATTGATATGGATCTAGCCTTGGCAATCTAAAAGGATGCCTTAGATCCTATGACTTATGTGTGTTTAAAGAGAGTTGTTGGGCCCATGAACACATTAGCTTAGCTTATGCTAAGAATATGATCATTAATGACTAGATGCAACCCCAAGGATAATTGGCATACTCCATTCCTAATGCCAATACATATTTACCCATTCTGAATTTTATTCTCAATGCTAACCAGAATGTGCCTACCCTGAGCCAACTTCTCATCATGAACCAACTACCTTTGAGACATGCTCATCCTACTCAAAACCTAAGATTTATAAATAATGCTACCAATGGATCTCATCCATAGGATTATAAAGCTTTAATGCCTAAATCTAATGCTAATACCCTAGATCATATTTTTGAGGCCCTAAAGAATGAGAGTGACTCTATCCTCAAGATGGTTTAAAAGCTCATCACTAACTTCCTGTAGTTGGAAAATCAAGTGAGCTATACTAGAGAGAGATCTAGTAGTAATTCCTCCTTTTTGAGGTTCAACAGTCCCACTAACAGATTTTAGAATGATAGTTACCATAACAACAAGAATAATGAGCCATCTACTAGCAATAATGTGTCTGATATAAATATTACTGATGTTGCTTTACCTGACTATTATAGAGTTCATTACACTTATAAGCATGGGGAAATTGACTATGTTGATTTTTGTAACACTTTTAAAGCCTTCCAAAAATAATTAGATAATTTTGAAGTGGTCTTTAATGAATATTTGGATACAAGTACATCTAGTTCCTCAAGGTCATCCAGGGTTGCTAATTTAGCTCTCATGGTGGAGACATTTAATATCCTTTTTCAAGAAGACAATGAGGCTGAGGATATTCTTGAAGAGATTCATGTTTTTCAATAATTTTTTAATAAGACTTATCCTTTGAGAAAATAATAATATAATTAATAATTGACCACTTCAACTCCTCCAAATGACTTTGAGACTCCTCATGATACTGCATTAGATAATAATCTGGAGCCTCCTAAGGGAAGTACTTCCAAATCCACTACTGATGCATTTAATTCTTCCAATAAGACTAGATATAACATAGTAGATGACATGAATAAGATCAAATCTAACATTACCTTGCATGAGTTGACATAAATTACTGAACAAAGAGATCTATTATTGGAATCTTTGTCCAAAAAGCTTGGTAGGTCTCAAAAGTTTGCACATGCTAATGTTGCAATACACAAAATTAAGGCTATTGTTCCTACTTTCCTACTTATAGTAAATATATTTGGTAAGAATATACATAATTATTTATTATATTTTGGTGCATCTACAAACATTATGCCTAACGGTATATGTGAAAAATTAGGTTTGACTCCTATTAAATCTAATAGATTTGTAACTCAATTAGATAAATAAAGAGTCAAAGTGATTGGTGAACTATTAAATGTTCTCATGTATATTGATTCAGAGACAATGATCCAATAGTTCATAGATATCTAAGTGGTGGACATCCCTAATGCTTATGGGATGCTTTTGAGTAGAGACTAGACTAGGAGCTTGACCGCTTACATGTCAATAAATTATTCACATATGTGGTTGCCTTGAAATAGAGTACCCAACTAAATAAGGATATAAAGAGAGCTTAAAATGAAGCATATGATCATAAAGTATAATTTAGTCAATAAGAGGGTCAATATGGTTAACTCATATCTTAGTGTTTACACTCTTAACACCATAAAGGTATGCAAATTTAAACTTCTCATGTTTTTCCTAGATTATAAAAACTTTATTTTGATGGTGCTAGATGCAAATTAGGTTCTGTAGTAGGAGTGGTGTTAATCAATCCCATTAAAAATAAATATAATTCCTCTTATACAATCCAATTCCTATGCACCAATAATTTGGCTGGGTATGAAGCACTTATTCTTAGATTACAATTTGCAATCAAGCATGATGCCAAGGAACTATAAGTTTTTGGTGATTTTGAACTACTTGGTAATCAGGTAAAGAGTAGATATCAATGCAAGTTGTGTTATCTCAAGAAGTATAAATTTAGATTATGGGACTTAATTGAATGTCTTGATGCTATTAACATTGTGTCAATCCCTAGGGAAGAAAACAAGGTTGATGATGAGCTTGCTTTAGTTGTATCCAACCTTATGCTCCATAAATGTTCCAAATTACAAAGCCTTATAATTGAGTTAGTCCCTTGTCCCTCAATACTAGACAATGTCAACCACCTATGGGTATTCAATTATGATCAATAGATCATAGACTTCCTAACTAATTCAAGAGTGTTTGAAAGTCATATTATTAATAAAGCTAGTTTCTCTGAGGGTGAAAACATTGAAAGCAAACCTGATGACAAGGTCTTTTAGTTAAATGGAAATAAGATCCCCAAAGGCATGATAGCCTTGGAGAGACTCTTTGATTTTGATAAACTAGCTGAGGTTACCAAAATTCCTAAAGTAAGTGGTAAGGATTATAATGCAATTGATCTTGGATTTTGAGATTAACCTCAACTAGTTAATATTGGTACAACATGTAAAAGTTTAGAAAATAAAAGAGCCAAATAAATGCTGACCAAATATAAAGATATCATGGTATGTTCCTATGATGACCTAAATATCTTTCATCCAAAGGTCATAACTCATACCATAACTTTAAAATAAAAATGTAAACCTTTCAAACAAAAGTAGAGGCTTGTCAACCCAGTCTTAGAACCACTAATATACAAAGAGGTCAAGAAAATCTTAGATGCCAAGATTGTGTTTCCCATTAGGCATTCCACTTGGGTTTCTAATTTAGTGTCTATCCAAAATAAAAATGGTGAAACTAATCTAAGTATTGATTTTAAAAACCTAAATAAAGCATATGAGAATGATAATTACCCCTACCATCTATTGACCAAGTAATACAAGTAGTTTTCTTGATGGATTTTTAGGGTATAATTAGGTGCTAGTGGATCATGAAGATATGATAAATATTAATTTTACTACCAAGTGGGGCACATTTGCCTACAAAAGAATGCTATTTGGGTTGATCAATGTAATGTAAACATTCCAAAGGGCCATGGATCATGATTTCCAAGGTTTGGTAGGTAAATGCATTATTATATACATGGATGATCTAATTGTCTTTTCTAAGAATAGGGAGGGTCACATCATGCATTTAAAATAGGTATTTGAAAGGTGTAAAAGGTATGGGATTTATCTCAACTCAAATAAAAGTGTTTTCTATGTTACTAAGTGAAAACTAGTAGGACATGTTATCACTAAGGAAGGAATCTCTATAGATCCTGATAGAGTAGAAGTTATATCTAAGATAAAGCCTCTTAATATTAGGAAAGAATTAAAGTCATTATTTGTTAAAATAAATTTTGTAATAAATTTTATTTTTGGTTTTGTATAAATAGTGAAACCCCTGAATGACATATCGAAGAAAGAAGCTAAGATCACTTGGAATGATAAGACAAAGAAGGATTTCAAGGACATCAAAGATGCCATTGGATAAGCCCTTGTACTGATAACTCCAAACTTCACCAAAGATTTTTATCTTTATTCTTTTGCTTCAGATCACATAATGGTTATAGTTATAACTTAGAAGATAGATGGATGTGACTGACTAGTTTCTTTCATGAGTACTAATTTTTAAAATGTTGAGTTAAAATACTCTTTAATTGACAAGTAAGTATGTGCTTTGGTCAAATCAATAAAAATGTTCAAGAATTATATCCTTAGGAATAAGGTGGATGCTATTCTACCTGACCCTACCAAAAATATCATGTTGAGTCAAAATGAACTAAGAGAAAGGAGCGATAAGTGGAGGTCTATGATGTAGGAATATGGCATTGAACTAAAGACTATAAAATTGGTAAGGTGCCAAGGTATAATCTAATTTATTGCCAATACTAACCCCAAGACAAGTGTCATGTAGATTGAATAGAAATTTTTTTAATCCAATGATTGGTATGATCATATTATCAATCTACTAATCAATGACACTTATCCTTCAGGGTTGACCAAGGAGCAAAAAAGAGCCCTAAGACTAAAGGTAACCCACTACTTGATTAAAGATGGAGTGATATTTATAAAAAAACTTTGAAGGCCTTTACTTGAGATATGTATCCAAAGAAGAAGCATTTGAAATCATGAGCACTTTTCATGAGAAGGTAAGAAGTGGACATCCATGTAGAAGGACATCAACTCATAAAATCCTTAGAGCTAGTTGCTATTAGCCCATAATCTTCCATGATGCCCACAAAAATGTAAGGTAGTGGTATTCATGTCAAGTCTTCAACACAAAAAATCCTAAGGAAGCCATGCCACTGTAGCTATTTATGGTAGATAAACTTTTTAATTAATGGGGGCTAGACTTTGTAGGGGTAATCAACCCCAATTCATCAAAAGGTCACAAACACGTGCTAATTATTACTAACTATTACACAAATAGAATGAAGCAATATCAACTAAGCAGTGTAAAATTGAAGAAGTGATCCAATTCTTAAAATAAAACATATGCACCAGGTTTGGAATGCTAGTCTCTCTAGTATATGACAATGGATCTACTTTTATATCCATTGAAATGATAGAATGGGCATATGACAACAACATAATTCTTAATTTCTCATAAAACCATTACCATCAAGGTAATGGAGTGTCTAAATCAATGAATAATAACTTGATGAAGGAAATAAAGAAGTCTGTAGCAGACAAACCTTAGACATGGTACAAGATTCTCAAGTATTACCTTTGGGTGGATAAAATTAGAATCAAACACACTCTTAAGGCATCTCGCTTCTTACTAGTATATGGCCAGGAACCCATCTTTCCCATCACCCTCAAGTTACCAACATATAAATTCATGTAAGAATACATGGAAGAAGATCAAGATTTGAAACTTTCAAGGTTGTTGGATATTATCTAGATGGAAGATGCACAAGAAGAGGCTTTTTCTAATTTTAGAAGACACCAAACCAAAATAAAAAGGTGGTTTGATAAACATTCAAAAATAAAGTTGTTTAGAAAAGGAGACTTGGTTCTTATTCGGGATAAGGCATCTGAGCCTAAGGGTAAACATGGGAAGTTCACACCTTTGTGGATAGGTCCCTATCAGATTGTAGAGACACTTAACACCTTCAAGATAAAAGACCTATAAGGAGTAAAATTCACATTGCCCACCAATGGGAAGTACCTCAAGAATTAATTTTATGTTTCTCCATTGAGGATCTTCATTAAATTATTGTAATACTAGTTAAGGCTAGCATAGGTAGGCTAAATTAGTTTATTTCTATTCTTTCCTTCTTTGCCCTTATTTGTACATATGGTTGTATATATTTTTTAAATTTTCATTTACTTTCTACTTTCTTTTCTTTATATTCTATGTGTTTGCTTTTTGTACATTATTCCTTGCTTCTAATAAGTCCTTCTAGACAAAAACTCAAGAAATCCACAGTTTAGGAATGTGGGTATATCTTAGGCATATGCTAAACATGGGTTTGAAATATGGCTTGATGTTCCAGTTTAGAAAATCTAGTAAGGACTAATGGATGGGTCAATTTTTTCATAAGATTTTAAATATTGTTTTGATCTAAACTTGGTTTCAAGAAGTATTGGGCATATGGGATGAAAGCTTAAATTATTGAAACACAGTCATGTTTTCACTTAACAAACATTTGACCAAATACTTAAACCTGGCTAACATGTTTCCCAACCTTTACTAGAAAGACAAAATGATCTAAAAATACAAAAATAAGAGCTTATTACAATATTAAAATCTTTCCAAACAAAGGTGATTTTGGTAATCTCCACTGAAGCTATGGATGCCTAGTTGGTAGTGGAACAAGACATTGAGTGGAGCCAAAGGCATCTCTGTTAGGGCTATGGATGTCTGGCTAGCAGTAGAGCAATGCTCAAGCCTTCCCTATGCTAAAGTATAGTTCTTAATGGATATCCAAATATGATGTAAGTCAATGTTAAGGGTTAAAGTCATGAAATCTAGAATTTGTTCCCTAAATCCTATGGAAAATAGTAAGTGGAATCAAAACACACACACAACATGACTAGGTTTTGATGTTTGATCCTAATTTTGTAGGTGCAAGACTTGTTTTAACCATGAACTGATCTTGATAATGGCACTAATCAAGTGTAATAAATAATATAGCTATTTTTTTGAACCAAATTCTTTGAATTATATAGTTTTGATATGTTTCCCTTAGAATTCAACATTTTTTGAGGTCAACATATCGCCATTTTTTTAAAATGGGGACCCTTGTGTCAAATTATGTAATTTGTACCTTAAAATTGAAATTAAATTGATTAGAGTGTCATTAATATGTTTTCACATTATCTTTATTTAAATATCACCCACTCCTTCACTTGGTTGTCTTATTTATTCATGGCTCTGGTTTGACCTTGTCTAAATTTGCTGACATTTATTCTTCATGTCTTAGGTTGTAGGTTTGATGAAGCCCTTCTTAAATGGGTTGTGTCTGAATTTTATGGTTTAATCCTAATTTGCCCCTTTAATATCCTTTGGTCTATATAAATTCAAGTTAAATCCATATTTAAAACTTCTTGAAACCCTTGTTCAGAAACCCTAGCACAGGCTCTTTTAAACCAAATTCAAAATTGGCAAGAATAATTTACATGGGAAGACTTTAAAATATCATGGATTTAGTTTAATTTTTATATTAAGGCTTAGTCATGTTTTTAAACACAACCAAACCTTAGTCTAAAATTTATATTTTTGGTCCCTTTATGCCCTTATCCCCTTGTTCCCCTTTTATCTTAAGCATGGTTTAACTTTATTATATACATGGTCCCTGTTTTACAAACTTAGGCTAAAATCTTAATCCCAAAGTCTTGTTTGTGTTCATTAATATAAATGAGACCTTGGCATCAAGACTTTATCCTAAGTTTCATATATCTCTGAGTCCTAACTTAGACATTATGCTTGTTCACAAGATCAATGACCCATGTTTAATTAGGTCAGGTTAATCAAATGGGGCAAAATAGGTCCCATGAGCTAACGATTCTAATCCATGGGACCAATATCGCTCTATACCATGGATCAAGATTAATGGTTTATGCTCACATAGATCACCTCAATCCAAAGGCATGAGATCAATATTAATACTAAAGGGGCCCACTTTACTATAACATAAACTTAACCTTTTTCCCTTAAGGTTTTAATTGTATTTATTAATACAATAAAATCTTAGGCTAAACTATTACATTATGATTCTATTATTCAAAGGATCCTCTTATTAGGCTAAATACTTATGTTTTAACTTTGATTATTTGCAGGGTCCTTTTATAATGATTTTTTATATTAGCTTAATATACATTTGACTAAGTTTTATTCATATTTATTAATAAAAATAAAAACATTAGTCCAAATCTTTATATATTCATAGGCTTACTTAATATTTTTATAAAATTGTAGGAAATAATCACATTTGACTACTCAAATCATGATCTATGGACCATGTTCACTCAAGTGAGATTAATCCTAAAGATAAAAATTGACGATTGAAAATTCAACTTGTGGACACCAGTTTAAACATTGAGCACCTTTTAAAGATCAATGGTATGCATTCTAACATACAAATCCAGATCAATGGAGCATATCAAGTCAAGATTCTTTAATGAATATCCGAGTTAATGTGAGGATACCATGTGGTGAAAGTATGTGAGGTAAGAGAATGGACAAGGCATAGAGATCAAAATGCCCATAAGACTACCACGTGGCACAACCTCAGAGCCTAATACACATTAAAGATTGATCACCTTTTAGAGATCAAGGGCTCATGTTCATTTTTACCCATTGGATCCAATGGTACAAAATCAATGAAGATTATGAATGGAGTTCAATAGGCTTGTGGGACTTCTAAGTGTCACAACCTTAGGGCCCAATTCATATTGTAGCCAATGGTGTTTAAATATTGGGATTGATATCAATGAATAACATTGATATATGTAGAATAATATAACAGTATTAAATAAAAGTAGATTTTAAAAGAGCAATGGTCATGTTTTGAAAACATTAATGACTAATTTGCCATGAAAGTGTCATATAGATGCCACAAGGACATGACATAAGTAGAAATGACAAATCCAAAGATCTTGTGGGCTCACAAAAGTATATGTATAAATACATGATATGAATGAAAATTTAATTCATGAAGCTCACTTAAGTATAATTATCCACCACCATTAAAGATATAACATCTACAAAATCCCTAATTCAATCTTCTAAGTAAGTGAATCATCATTTGAGAAACTAAAAATTAACCTAGGGTTGAATTGTAGACCACTAATGAGCAAGTTGAATAAACTCACAGCCATGGCATCTAAAAAATAAGCTAGAGAAGGTGCATAGATTTATTTGACCTCAGACATAGAAGGGATAATCTTCAAAAACACAAAATTTGACATAGTAACTTTAAACATGGGGGACAATAATTGGTCCCAACTTTTCTAGATGATTGAGGAGCTACCTACCATTACTAAGAAAGATGAGAAGAATGCATCGGTCAAGAGGAGGTACTATAACCTAGTTTCCATTAAAATGATAGGCCTTCATCATGATAAAATAAAACTAGAGGTACTTCACTGCATATATGTTCTCTCCCCTATTTTCAAAGATTGCAAGATTGAAAAAGGCATGTTGGTTAATGAACATAATCACAAGTAGATTATGTTTCTTCCATTGCTTTTTAGAATTACTATAAGTTTCCCAAGCCACAAGAAAATGTAGCCATAATAAACAAATGGGCTGTGAAAAATGACCTAAAAATTATCCTCACTCTATGGCTATACTCAAGAAATCAAGTATTCTCTGAACTTAATAACAACATCCCTATTAGCCAATTCTGACATGCGATCAGAATAATCATGAATTTAATGAACTAGCTATGTGGGAATCCCACCACCACTTATGTTGACATAATTTGGGATCCCTTGGTATATTTTATGGTTTAGAAGGACCTCACCCCTCCCATTGGCAAGGTTGTTAACACATGTTTGTGCAGGTATGTTTCTATAGTCAAGAAAAGGACTAGGAACTAATTCTACATGATGTCCTACCTATTATATGCAATATTTTCCACTACCAAGATCCCTAACTTTAGAAGATGGTTACTTAAAATGAAACAGATAGTATCCCAATTCTACTCAAAGTTACACATATTCAAGTATATATACCACATTCATTTCATTTGTGACTGTGTCTATCCAACCTTGACTAAGGCCATAATGGAAACTCAATGATAGTCCTTTGGTTAAAAAGTCAATTAAATCCATGGGTGACATATGGTTTTACCTAGATTACACAATCATCAAGATTGAGGGGACCTAATGTACCCCACTTCGGCTACCAATCCATGAACCAAATAGGTTAGCTTAGAAAGAGGTAACATACTAGACATGCAATGGTATATATGGCATATGTAAAACTAATAAGAAGGGATTGTTGTATACCCTACCCATGACCATTGGTAGGACTATATTTTAGGAATGGGATAATATTGAGGCTACTTCTAGACACAAAGTAGATTTCAAACTATAACATGATGAACTAAGATAGTGGGACCCCCAAGGAAGGTTAGTGGGGAATTTAAAAGAAAAAATGATAAGTGTACCATATGAACATCTAATTGTTGTCTATGACTCAATTTACACAAAATATTCTTCATTCATAAATGTCTTGGCAAGATTGAAGAAACACAACATCAATCCAGAAGCTAGTTTGCTAAGGGAACATAAAGACAATGATAATATATGGAAGATGGGACCTAGGCAACACCATTTTCTAAGAGGTCCATCTTCTAGACCTCCTCCAACCTAGCCACAAATAGAGGAGAGGAAACCTAGTGAGATGGAATCATATTCAACCCAACCTAAAGAATCAAGATCACTAATTGAAAGAATTAACATAATAGCATTGGATCTTAAATAAATAGTGGAAGATGCCCTAAAGGCACTAACTAGGGCATATCAATCGGATGAGGAATATGTCTAAGCCAAAGAAGGTTAGGCTAAATAGGAAGATAAAGAGAATGGGAAGTGATTGGCTTTGGGTTTAGTCCTAGGCAATATCCCTAAGAGGAAAGTTGAGCTAGCATTGGTTCTAGAAAGGAAAAAGAAACCCAAGTTAACCTTCACTCATCTTTTGAGTGAGGTTAACCTTTTTAGTGATGAGAACCCAATCCATGGTCCAACCATTCTTGAATGGTTTATATATGGGAAGTTGTAAAAAATCCCAACTATGCACCATCCTTAGGCCATTACAAAATCTATAAATATCCATGTGCATGATGAGCTCAAACCTTAGATTATGGCCTTGCAAAAAGAAGAGGAGAAAAGGATGACATCTTTAGGGGAGCCACATGGCACACAAATGGAAGCTCTAAAACCTCTAAAAGTGACTCAATCATTAGTGGGTATTTAGTTTAACCCAAAGACTACCGATCTAGAAAGAGTAATTGAAAAGAAGGCCATGATTAGTGGTGAGGACTTCAACCTCCAAAAGATAGATCCATTCATAGGTCTAACCCCTAGTTAAGGTCAAAATCTAGGTGAAGATAAGATATTTGAGGAGAAAATACATGATATAACCCAAGCCCAATCACTACAATTGCAAACCATGATCATAGGTCTCTTACAATAAAATACAAATTTGAAGGAAGTTGTTGTCTTGTCTATCCATGAAGATAGATTCAAGAAGTTTGAGGACACCATGACTAACTTGTTCAAATCCTTGAAGTCAGGTAGAACTAGGTAAGGAGAAATGGATAAACAAATCACTAAGGCTACAAGCCAAGTTGACCAATGGTAGGCTTTAAACTATCAAGTGAAAAAATTGATCAAGGCCTTGTCCAAGAACCTAGTCCTTGACTTTAGGACTATTAGTTTAACATATTTAAATCTGGCCATGGCCATATTGGTAAATAAGATTGAAACCCTAAACAACTGGTCTAGAATAATAGAGGACCTTAACAAGGAATTCAAATAGTAGGAAGGTGGGATGTTGTATATCTTAGATAGTATGATTAAGAAACCCATAGCCCTCAGCCCATTGGGTCTTAAAACTGATGAAAAGCTTAAGCACATGACCTTTCAATTTATGTAAGAGGTAATAAACCAAGGCCAAGGCCAAATAGTAGATGACACCAAAATAATCATGGGCCTACTTCTATCATCTAAATAGAAAATAAGAGATGACAAGGGCTTCAAACAAGCAATAGAGAAGCTTGAGAAGAACCATAAAGACCTAGAAGACAATGGAAAGTAGCTCTTCCTAAATCCTATCATGGACCTCTAGTTCATAAATGAGAAATGCCATAGGATGAAGATTATTTAACAAAAATAGGGAGCTACATCAACACAAAGTCCTCAAATTTAGTTGGGAATATTCTCTTTTGTAGAAGTTTTGTAATATTTATAAAATAGAATATTCTTTTATAAGGGCATGCGAAACTTGTAAAACACATTTCCTATAGTTTATTCCACTTGGAAAGTTTAGTGTATTCTTGAAATTTTTTAGAAAGGATAGTTGTCCTTACACTTGTACACTTACAATTTGATATGACTAACCAACATACTTCCTTATAGTATATAAAAGGAGTATGGTTATTTGTAAATGGGAGGGAAGAGTTTTTTGATCCAAAAACTTGTGTAAAATTTTGAGCATTTAATACAAGTGAAGAATTTTTTAAAGATTATCCATAATCATTTGTGTCTTTTGTCATTATGGTTTCTCTCTCACTTGCTTATTCTCATTTCCAGATTTGAATAGTTCTTGTGAAATCTAGGTGTACATATTTTAATTGCATATGGTTTAACTCATGCCAATGATAGGTTGACTAAAAGTTCTCAAGTTCATTTTGTTTCCTTTATTCTTCTTGCATTTGGGCTAATGTTGTTTGCTTGTAGGGGTAGATATTTAAAGTGAACCAAGTTCTTATTTATAATTTTATCATTCTTTAGATTTTTTCATGATGTGTAGTAAGATTTTAACTCATGTTATTTTGTATTATACATTGTTTAAGTGCATACTTGGAGGACATTTGAACTTTGTCATGATGTTTGGGATGAAGATTAGTAACATATATTTTCTGCCTTACCCTTCCTTTTGCTTCTTTTTTAACCAGATTACTCTAGTTTAATTTCCATTGTAAACATACACTTTAGATTAGCTTTGATCATAATTCAATAATATTAGATAATATTGATTCATTTATTACAAATATATAGGCCAAGGTAGATCCCAACCACCAAACTTTATAAATATTGTGAAATAGTCCACTTTCTTTGCCTCTATTCCATCAACAGACAATAAGATTATCATAAGTTACATCTCATGCACTAAATTATTTTGAATTCTAAAATGAGAAGTATTATTTAAAAAATCTGAGCACCTATGATATATATTAACGCATCAACAAGATCTCAGAGTTAGATCTAAGAAAAAGTTAAATTGAAAGTCCCATCCCTAGGTGGAGTGAAATTAAATTTTGATGGGGAACCCAGGTATTTTTGAAGGTGGGGTTATAGTGAGGGATGATAAAGGGAATTTCATTAAAGCTTATTTTAGTGGTATGGGTACTTAGGCCAACCATTCAACATAAGCCTTAGTTACTATTCGGGGTATGAGGCTAGCAAAAGAACTTGTGATCAATAGAATTATGATAGAAGGTGATTCTATAAATGTTATAAATTATTTGTTAAAAATGAATATAGTAAAATAACATAAATCATATCATAGAGGAATCTTTCCTTCTTATTTATTCCTTCTATGGGGTTGCCATCCAATCTATGTTTAAATAAGGGAATCATGCTATGGAACAAATCTAAGGTGTATTTTTTTGGAAAATCTTCCTATTTTGATTATCTAAATAATTGAGAAGGAATCTATATTTTTCAATGATTAACAAAACTTGTATGATATGCATTATATTATACATATTTTCTAGTGTTATTTTTCATTTTGAGTTGGTAGGTAGGGGCCATTCTAATTTAATGAGACTTAATGGAAGGGTCAGCCTAGCCTTCACTTCTCACTCCTTATTCTTGTGTATTTAACTCCCCATATTACTAAATGGAGATGGATAAATTAAATTGAAAGAGGGGAAGGTGTTTTCCCATGCATGTGGTGATGATGATAGATAAGCAGTGGTTTGTGTTGAATAATTATTACTTGATAGGGATGTTTTTGTAGGCATTTCATCTAACAAAGATAGAATTAGAATTCCTACGGTGATAAAGGTAACTACAAAGAGACCTAAAATGGTGAACAAAAAACTAAGATTGATTAAGTCCATATTGGATGTTATCTTGAAGGAGGATGCTAAGTTGTGAGAGATATTTCAAATTGGAGGAATGAAAAAGTTTATGCAAAGGGTGGAAGGATAGGATAAACACATTTATGAAAAGTTTGTTAAGGGTTGGAATTGTATAGAGGTGTTCTTCAATGGTGTCGCTATTGAAATCATAGAGGAATTAATAGCTCAAGTAATTGGTTTGGATATGGAAGCCACTAAAATGTTCAAAATAAGAATAAACTATAAGGAAGAAAAGGATAATTTTATACTGGAAGGGGAGATATTAGATCCTTTGAAAATTAGATTTCACCATGAAATACTTATTTCTCTATTTGGTGAGGTTTTAAAGCAAATCATGATCTACATCACATTAGCAGGTAGGTAGAATGTTGTCTATTAGTCTCATTTCATTTTACTAAATCACTTTAGGCATAATGTTCCCCTAAGCTTACCTGTTTACATTTTACATTCACTTGAAAGCTCCATTATGGATATAAAACATGGCAATAAGATTGAACCTTCACATCATTTAGTTATTTTTTTTATCTATACGTATTTTAGAGGGATGAATAAGAGACCTTCTATTTCCATCTATCCAAACCTAAGTTTTTTGGTATTTGAGCTCCTTCTAATTTGAATGGTCCAAAGATCCATATTCCTAGTAATTAGGATTTTCAAAAAATAGGCATTTATTTAACCTCATAGATGGATAATTACAAGTGAAAATTGAGGAGTTTTTCCAAGGGAAAATCTGATAAGGAATGGGAATTTATTCCTAAAATAGGTGCTTCTAAAAAAGATCTAGTTGTTGTTAATGATGAAGAAGCTATAGAGGGGTTCAATTTGTTGAAGGTTGAAGCTATATAGACTAATAAGGGGAAGACTCTTATTAGTGGTGCCACTATTAAGGGAAATATGGAGGAGATTATAAGCCCCACTCACAAGTCCACCTAAGATAGAAGTCTAAATTTTGAATAAGATATAGTGGTTGAGTTTTTTGCAGTTCAAATTAAAGTTGATAGTATGGATGAGGGATTGTATCTTTAAAAGGTGATGCTCATATGGTTTATGCATAAAATCATAGCCTAGAAGGAACATACCAAGTCTCTTTCAGCCTTGGTTCTCCATCAAAATTATGAATATGAGTAGAAAGATATAGTTACCTAGTTGAAGAGCTTGAGGGATAAGATTTCAATCTTGGAAAGGGAGAGTGTTGGTCTTAAGGTGAATGTTAAATCCCTTATGGAGGTTAGCAAAGAGTTAGTGAAGGAAAACATCACTAGCCTTGGGACTCTTAGAAATCTTTTGAGTAGCATGCAAAAAGGAGATGGGCCTTCTTCTTCACAAGCTCAAAAGTGTAACAAATGTGATAAGGATATTTTCCTGTTTCCCCAAACTTTTCAACATATGAATCTAGACATAAAAATATGTATTAAAATTTGGGAAGAGGCCTTAGGAGGTTTTAACTCTTGGTTGATTTCTAGTTGTTCTTTGGTTATTTTCCTCTTATTCTTAATTTGATGTAGTTTTTTTTTTGTCTTTTGTAAACATTATTATTTATTTCAGCCTAAGGAGCTTGGTCTACATGTTCCTTGTATTGGGTAGGGTCCGTAGTAAAAAAAACCCAACTTTACCTTTAATTGTGTGTATGTGTGTGTGTGTGCGTGATTAAGGCTAAAGTTTATATAACACAACTTTACCCTTATATGTGTGTGTGTGTGTGTGTGTGTGTGTGTGTGTGTGTGTGTGTGTGTGTGTGTGTGTGTGTGTGTGTGTGTGTGTGTGTGTGTGTGTGTGTGTGTATGTATATATATGTATGTATGTATGTATGTCTGTATGTATAATATATTAATATATATATATATATGTGTGTGTGTGTGTGTGTGTGTGTGTGTGTGTGTGTGTGTATGTATGTATGTATATATATATATATATATATATATATATAGATATATATGTATATGTTTATGTATATGTATTTATATATATATTTAGATGTGTGTGTGTGTGTGTGTCTATATATATATATATACACACACACACACACACACACACACACACACATCTAAATATATATATAAATACATATACATAAACATATACATATATATCTATATATATATATATATATACATACATACATATACACATACACACACACATATATATATACATATACATACATATATGTATGTGTGTGTGTGTGTGTGTGTGTGTACATACATAGACACACACACACACACACACACACACACACACACACACACACACACACACACACACACACACACACACACACACAAGTTCCCAACAATATTAATATATAAATAACAATAATGGTAAATTAGCCACTACTAAGTTCCTAATAAACTCAGTAAATTACAAACATTTATCCCAATGGCATCTAGGTTATAATAAAACATAATATTTAAATAAAAATAATGGGAACCTAGTGGCAACTAGTTTCTTTTTAGACTTATTAATTTACAAAAATCTATCCTAGTAGCTAATAGACTCTATTCAATCTTGATATATGAATATTAGCAATGTGAAAATTGTGGCCACTGGCTTATTAAAATACTTAATTAATAAATAATGATGATGTGAATCTATTTGAAATCAAGTTACCAATAGATTCAGTCATTATATATATATATATATATATATATATATATAGATATATCTTGATTCATAGATAAAAACTAATAAAAACCTAGCAGTTAGTAGTTTCAAATAAAATGTTATATCTACTAATGATTGATTGGAACCTAGAAGATGTTGAGATTTTGAATTTATATATATATAGAACAATGTTGGGAAGATAGTAGATGATATGTTCCCAAAATATTTATTAAGTTAATAATATTTGTAATAATAAATTAATTAATAAAATCTAAGAATAGTAATATTGGAATTTGATATTTTGAATATAGGAATATGTTATTAGGAATATTGGAATCCGATATTAGATTATGATATAGTAAATATTGGATTACATATGATTAATATTTTAATATGACATTATCAATATTGGAATATGATATTGACACATTTTAACACTTTTAATTCTAAATATGATGATACTAGAAGCTAATATTTTGGGGAAAATGACCAAATTTAGTGAAATGATGTTTTGTTATTGCACTGTTTATAGAAAGATTTATACATATGAAATATTGGCTCAAAATATGGTATTATTGATATGTCTATGTGTTTTATTCCTTATTTTTATTCTCTATGTAATCCCATCATCTTATATTCTTCTATTTTATCTTTTTATATTTAATGATTTGTTCATATATGCCCATTTCTATTTCTCTCTTTTCATTCTCTAGTATTTATACCTCTTAGTTAGATTTGGAGGTCCATACAAAAAAATTAACCTATATTTTTGTGTCTTTCCACCCTTCCTAATGTCTTTTATATTTTTGGATTTGATACATCATTTATTTTCTTTTAATCTAACCATCTTGCATGTGTTTTATCTTATTTTGGATTTAATGGTCTAAATAAGCCAAAACATTAAGACTAATTTATATTATATAATATATTCATAAATTAATAGAATGTAAATGTAAGAATATAGTATTTACATTTATTTACAAATTCTATTTATGGAAATGACCTAAAAGATAGGTTACCTATCTTGTTAAGGTTTTTTTGGGTCTATTATAGTGCAAGTCATTAAATAGACTCTGTATGGGATCTATGTTGACTTAGATTAGGAAATAAAATGTGAAAATAAACAAGAGGATGTCATTAATACTTGAATTAATATGTAAATTTAATACATTTTCACTCTAATATATTATTTCAAGAGACATGACTCATCTTGATAATTTAAATCAGTGCGCCTATATCTACAAGTAGTTCATGTCTATTCAGATATATCCAAACATGTGAGAATAACTCTATTTTATTTATATTTTCATCAAAATTATATATTTCACTCTTGATACCAATTTGATGTGGAAAACAAGGTTAGAAAAAATGGGTTGAGTCAACCTCAACCACCACATGCTGAGTGGTTAAGTGTTGCCTAAGTTACATTACTCCAAAGATGGATTCAATTACATGTATTTATCCCACCTAAAAGAATGTGTAACCAATGTAATAATATCATGTTTTCAAATATCCTATGTGAATATCAACACTTGAAATCTATGATTTTCACCTTAAAATATTATTTAGACTAGGTTTAAGTTATGTTCCTTTTATGGGTTTCAAATTTGGAAGTTTTAAGGTAGTTCCTATCAATATACATATTTTTTTTGTTGATCAATATATTATTTCTAGATTATTACTATATTTGAATATGCATAGGATTTATATGATTATATAGCTAACTCTTTGGTTGATTTCAATCCAAACCAATAATATAAATGTGTGGATCAACCCAAAAGAAGAGTTTATTTTAAAAAAAATATCCATTTAAGAAAGTGTGAATGAGTCCAACCAATATCGATAGCTTTGATGATTGGATCCATCTTACTATGGTTATAAGTGTTAATAAATTAGGAAATAATGATATGATATCAAGGGACAATCTGTGTAAGGTGATAAATTATTCAGGTAGATACTATGGAAATATTGTGTGTGAATAAATGGAATTTTGGAATGTGAGGTATATAGATAAGATAATGGCAAGGAAAGAGTGTGAGAAATATTTAGTTATATACACACAAGTCATGTTTATTAAGGCTTGGTATAAACTAGCTTTTTTCAAGCATATATTACCAATTATGAGATTCTACATTTTCCCCCATTTTATTATAGTATTTAAAATGATAGATTAAAAAGATAAAGTGAGATACTTAAGTGTAACTATCATGGGTGTATTCAAGTTCAAACTAAGTGTTGATCTTTATCTATGAAAATATTATAATGAAAAGTTTAGAAATAAGTGTCCACGTATGACATTAAAATATAAAGTAAAACATTAAACATATGAAAAGTTGAAATAACAATAAAGGATTGCATATGTATGCATATTAACCAAGTTGTCTTCTAGAGTCAATGTAGAATGAGGTGATTATGCCCCATGGAGATGCCCATGTTAAAACCAAGGGTTGAGATAAATATTCCCTAATCCTTATTGGATTTAGAGAAGTGTTAAGAAGTCAAGCCATGTAGAACCTCAATTGTACCACTCATTATATGTTTTTTCCTAAGAATGGGACCCATCATGGGTTCTAACAAAATTGGATAAGACCTAAGAATTTTATTATTTTTTATAAATCATCTTGTGGTGATATATTTAATGATTCAATCTAAGTAATGTTTGAGTAAACATGAGTACAACATGAATAAATAATTTTGTATAATGTCTCATTATTCCATTGAATATGCCCCTAATATAATAACCTATGTAGTTTGAGTCATATAACTTGTTCCAAAATATCACAATATCTTTAAAAAAAACACTCATAATCTAGTATAATCTAACATATTCCCTACATATGCCCCCAATCTATGTCAAATTTATAATAACTTTATTTAATCGTATAATAACATATTTAAACCTATAATAATATGAAATAATTTAATCCCAATATCTAAATTTTGTATGCCTAAATATATACATGTAAATGAATTAGTCTCTAAGATAATACCATTGTGTATGCCCCCATTTTTAGTTGAGGTATGTAGCCTACAAATTACTCATCTCAAAAGAAATGAGTTATACACACCATGTTTTATATATAAATATATGCAAACATGTAAATCATGTGCTAAGATGAATAGATTATATCATCATAGAATTATTATAAGTATGAATCACCACATCATAAGCTTAGTAGATAGTCTTATATGTATCCACATAGAGTCACCTAATCATAGAGTCATGAAATTTCATTTCCATGACACACACAAGAAATTAGATAAACACACTTGATAACACAGTGTTGAATAGAGTAAAAAGCCACACATAAAATAATCAATATCACATAGATTAATATTCACACACAAACCAATTCACACAATTTCACATAGAGTAATATTCAAATAGATAAATACCCACATAATGTAATACAAAATCAAGGATAACAACATCTAACCTAAAATGACATGAATTATGCCTAAAATAAAAATTGCTAATATACACAATCAAAGTATGCCATCATTGCATATAAGAAGAAATAGTATCCATAAAAATAACACTATGAGTGGTATGAATAAGAGTAATCCATGTACAATAAGTGTTAAAATATCAACATGTTCAATATATATGGTCATAAAAATATGTAACCTATGTATAATGTACCAAGTTTATCCTAGTGTAAGCATGCCCCAAATGTAAGAAAGTAGCATGTGGGTGTAGGAATGCCCTACATCTAAATGTCCATATCAAGTTATTGTACATAGATATTTTTGATATATAATCTACCATATGTGATATATGTCATGCATAGGTTCTTTTTTATATATTTTTTTCTAATTTGAGTTACACTAAAGCTAACTAATGATCTCATCAAGGGGATATCATGATGTATGTGATGGGTCAATCGTGGTGAATTTTACCACTTATGGGTGAGTAATAACATATGAATCTATATTACAATTTGAGAAATTATTTGATGCTATAATATATCCATCATGGTCATCATAGATCGTATGATCCTATCTATGTTGTGTAACTCTAATAACCATAGTTTTTTTAGATTCTATTGTATTATATGAAAATGTGTGATACAAAAGGGTTTGTGAAATGTTTCATCAACCAAAAATAGAATGGTGTGTGTTAGTATAGGTTTTTATGTTCATGGCCTTATTGGAGTGAGCTTGTTAACCTTTGAGAATGATTTTTTAAAACATTACTCTCTATGAGAAAAGTGCAGAGATATTTTTTTACTTATATTAGTCTACATGGATTGTTAATTCATACACATTGGTCATAATGTTTTTTCAATTCAATGCATAATTATATGGTTAAATTTTGTGAGGTGATGCTACCTAACAAGTATAAACTATGCATTAAATTTTATCTCATTTTGAGTTACAATGGTAATGTACAAGTTATTAATGTTAGTCTTGATTATTAGTTTAGTCTATGACACTTAGAAAGATGGTTCTATACCGCCACCACAAAATAGATTTAAAATTTTTATGATGTGATATAAACTATAGTGTATAAGATGTGTTTATTATTTAAAATTAGTTAGATAAATAATGTTAAATTTATGATAGTTTTAGTAATTTTTATGTGACCTAAAAATGTCATTTGAGCACTTGAGAGTTATCAGTTTGGTTATTTACCATATTAACACCTATAAAGGTAAGATTTTTTGAGGTGATTGGTGTTTTACTACTATATTTTCTTTATGACATGTAGAAGGAGTTTTTATCGATGATTTGGAATTTAATACCTAAAACTAAAAGATTCTAAACTAGTGTACATTATTTTGAGGTCAAGGAAGTTGAAGATACACCCCATGAATATTTGTATGTCAAGGTGATACTATATTTATAGGAGGAAGGAAGTTTTAAGAGAGAGATGAGTTGGGAAGGAGTATAAGTCTTGAAGATTAGAACATAGAGTTGAAATTTTTTAGGAGGAAATATATGAGATTATATAACTCTTTCATGTAATGTATGAAATATGTAGAGGCACGTGTTTGAGAGTGTGAATGTGAATGGGTTTACATTATAATTTTTTAGAATGTGCCAAGTCTAATTATGTGTCTATGTATAAGTGTTTAGACCAAGAAACATGGAGACAAATGAAGTACTTAAGTGGATCCCTTCTATAGTTCTTACACTGGTGTGACTATGTTTATTTTTGAACATTTGAAGCAACCTATATAATTATTTTAAGATA
>JARHVA010005093.1:980000-1000000 GCA_037957365.1 Torreya grandis
ATTTCATTAGCTTTGTCCTAGATCATTACATAGTCACATAGTCAATTTCATAGTTACACTTACATTTATAAATAGTCTATTTCTACTTAAGTTTTATTTCTTCAGTACTTTACCCTTTAACATCTTTCCAAATATAAAAAATTCCAAGTAATTTTTTTATTAGTTATTTTATATCTATAGCATTCTTATTTTACACATAAATTATCTAACAAGGATTAAAATTCCCTTAATTCCCAAATTTGATATAATAGAGGGCTAAGAATCAATGACTATAAAAATGAAGAAGGCTTCATATTTGACCCATTAGAAACCATGATTTTAGTATTAGTATGCTTAGGTACATATTGATTTTGAATGTCCTTCTCAGGAACCTCTTTATTAGGTACAATTTATTGTTTATACTCTTATTACTTTTGTAATTTATTCATGTTGTAACTTTTCATTATGTAATTTATGCATTGATAACTTTTATTTATGAAACTAAATGTTAAAATATAGCACCAAAGTTTCAATAGGTTGTTAAGTTGAAGAATGGGTGCTTGAATCTGGTGGTTTGATAGATGTACCTAATTTAAGATCACCAATATCAATAATATTTTATATTTTTATTTACAAATACTAACACTTATCCATATGATTTCCATGAATTCTATGATAAGAAAAATATTATTTTAATCATATTATAAGACACATATGAGGACATCTGATCAAATTATTTTTAAATATGTTCCTTTTATGATTTCAAGAAAATGAGACATGTTTCTAGGTATTTTACATAGTCAACCCTTTGTATTGCACTTAGATATGAAATACAATAATGTAAAATAACTTATACCAAAAAAGAGAAGTACAACACACACACACACACACACACACACACACACACACACACACACACACACACACACACACACACACACACAGCCCTCAAATTTATTTATTAACTTGATTTGGTATTGATTAGAAGATAAATGTCATGCCTAGGTGCACTAATTGAGATAAATGTTGACTAGAGCAACTCAAAGTCTTGTTTCTTGACTTTCCTATTGTCTACATTTAATGTCAGACCTACACAATGTATCAAAAATCTATGTATCTTATTTATACTAGTAATTAACAAGTAAAAGTATCAAATTTATATTAGTGATTATAACACATCATAAAATATAAATTAGTCTAGATTTTGATGTTTATTAAGGTTCATTAACTAAAATAATGCAAAAAAAAAGTGTAGATATAAATATAAATTAGGTGCCTAATGGATCAAGGTAGTTATTTGAACCCAACACTACATTGAATATGAGATTCATAGAAAATATCTCATTTAAATTATTAAAAAAAATGAAATAATGAATTTTTACTTCTCAGACTACATTCCCCCCTTCTCAGGTAATTACCTAATGATTCAAAAAAAAATGAAGTTCATCTATGCATTTTATTCTTTCACTTATTCTTCCTTTTTTTAATATGAGAACATGACACCATAACAAAGGGTAATGTTTTTTTAAATGTCCTATCTTGATGATATCATTTATTGCATGTTGATGTAGATACTCAATGTAGTACCCCACCTAACCTCACATTGGTTTATTCTCATGGTTAAGTATTAATCATGAAATAAATTGGTAAGGGTTTGCATTGAGTCTATAAACTAGTTATATATAAGGATGTAGTACAAGAAAAATATTCAATAATGGACATCCATGAGAAAACATGGACTTTAAAATTCATATTGTTGATGATAGTCACCCTATACACATTTAGTTTATGTCACACATTGGCCACATGTACACTTGAAAACTTAGGCTTGGTTGGAAAAAATACAATTAGATACATTATGCTAAAAATGAATGTTAAAAAAAAAATCACATTAAAAACCAAAAAAATTGAAAAAATAGTGTGCTACCAATACTAAGTTAGGTCTATCACTAATGAATCAAAAACATTTTCAATGCCAAAATTCAAATTCATTACATTTGAAAAATATATATTATTAATGGCATATTTGATTTAATAAAACTTTAAAACACAGCCAACATTAAACCTATGGTGTCTTTTAGGGGATGAAAGCAATTATATATAGTATGGTATAGTCTTCACAAATTCATCATTTTATAATTAAATTTGAAGACCTTCTTGTTATTTACAACACTATATTGTCTCAATGAAAATTATTTTAATAAACATTTATTTTATTAAAACTCTCATTCATACTATGTGGTGTGGGTAAGATATTCATTTTAAACATTACCAAATAAAAATATTTCAACTTATCATTAATTAAAAAAGATGATTTTGACTACATGAAATTAGGTCCCAAATTTGTCTCAATTGATTTTAATAGAATGAGCCCATGGTAATTTCATGATTTGATGGTTATTTTCCATTAATATTTATCTAATTATCACTCTTAGAATTTGTTAAAAACTAAACTTGAATTCCATAAATTTAAAAAAACACACAATTAATAGATCAAACCACTATGGTGAACAAAATGATACCTTTTGGTTTCACTTAGTTCAACTTTAAAATTAAATAATTTTAATGAAATAATATTAAGAATGTTCATTAATCTAATCATGATAAGAATAAATTAATTGCAAGATCCAAGATAAAAAATCAAAATACTAGATCATAATAAACTAAGAAAATGCACAAATTGTACCCTATCACATGGTAAATATGATGAAAACACAATATAAAATTGGGATCTATTTCAAAAATAATAATATTTTTTTTCACTTCAAGGATATAAAATTTTATGATAACATGATGTTAAATTATAAATGCATTCTCCCAAAAAAATTGGTCACCTACTATTGATGTGAGATGTATATATAGGAATGAAAACCTACATAATAAAAACCTTCTTATAGATACATTTTTATTTTTCTGAAACCACACCAATCACTAGGGAATAATAAATCATGAGATACAATGGTTGAGATGCAGAAAAATATTTATTTTATAATCTAAACTAGATTTCATGCATGGTAAAATTTAATAATTATAGTCAAAATTTTCATCAATTATTGGTTATATTTGAGACATAAAAGTCTTAAATGTGGATGGAATCCTAGTTATAAAAAGTTATTGCATAGCTACCAATGTTTGGTAATGCTCCATTGAAAGGTCTAAAGATAGAATGATGTGGATGACATAATTTTTTTTGTTTGGATCTGAATGCTTTGCATAAAATTTATGTGGATCCCATTCTAAGTGGGGAAGACTTGAAGAAAAATATGTTATGAAGGAGGATGATTCAGAAATGATAGTCCTTGTTTTATATCATAGTGAGAATAATGTATAACTATAGGAGATTCTAAACTAAAACAGTTTGAAGACATAATGTATAATAAATACATAAATGAATACTATGTTTTTAAAAAAATAAGAATAATTCTAATATTTAGTAGTTTGAGTATTGATTGATAGATAAATATTCTATTTTATTTTTTAACTCATTTTTATATTGCATGTTATTATTTTATTATTTTAAATGTATGTTTCTTGTAGTCATATTAACCTGTTATGGTTAGTATTGGAAACTTATATATATTTGTAGGTAATGATGATGATTTATAGAGAAAATTTGCACTCATTAGTGTCCACTCTCTTCCATAGGAAAACCCAGTTTTAGGGTTTTCCTATAAGAACATTTCTCTAAGGACACCATTGGATACAAGAGGAAATTAAGTATTATATGGAACCTATTTTGGATCATGTGTTCATTTCCTCTCATTTTCATCATGTTTATCTTTATTATTATTTTTCACGTTTCTTGATGTGTGGTTTTCTTATTTTTAATGTGTTTTCATTATTGAATTTATACTCTATGGTTGATTGAGTTTACATAGAGGTGACCCTACCTATACTTATATTCGAGTGTGGTTAATGGTTTCGATCTACATTATGATGTGTGGCAGTGTTACCCCTATCCTTATTATTATTATTATTATTATTATTATTATTATTATTATTATTTTGGTGTGTTCATGTCATGACAAAGACTTATTTATTATATGTAATGGTTTTGAGTAACCTAATAGGTACTATGTTCATTACAATTTTCTAAACATTTAATTATTGTCGGGAAACCATTAAACACAATGTTCAAAAAACATTTGGCTCTAAAAATAACAATAACATTGAATAGTGAATGTAAAATGATTTATCATACATTTTTATAATGACATAAGTGACATTCAATTCAATGTCTATCATTGCAAGGACTTCTTTAAGTTGAAACCTAGTGGCCACTAAGATCCTATCATTATTATTTTAGTTAAAAATAAATAAGAAACATTTGGTAAATTATTTTTCTAACTTTTCATCCCTCATTATTTTTTTAGGTTTATCCAATACAAAAATAAATGATAAATTGATAATGTTATTTAGAGCTAACAACCACTAGATTTCTAGTATGAGAGGTGTCTCAAATACAAAATCATATGAAGAGGTATTTTTGTATGGTATAGGTATTATGTTAGTGTATTTTATTTATCCTTTGATAAAATTGTGATGCCTATGAAATATTTTCATCATACTCTCTTGGTGTGGCCATTTCCAATAAAAATCCATTTTGTTTGTTGAGAACCCCATCATTGTTTCTAAATAATGTTGTGAATGCGAGACATTTGCTTATGTTTTGAGTATATTTTTTAAATATGTAATTTTTTTTAATAATTTTTTTCATCCTTTAATAAATATTTGGATATCATGAATAACCATATAAAAATAGTTTCAATTTCATATTTTTTATACATATTTTTCTAGTTCAATGTATTTAGTTATTGTGATTAAGTTTTTATAATAGTTTATTTTATATTTTTAAAATTTAACAACTAAAAAATTAAATTTTATTATATTAGTTCTAAAACATAATGAACTTGTCTAAATTTTTGCATTCATCAAATTATATTTACAACTTGGCATTTAGAATTGTATATTGTGGATAAACAAATGCATTTTTTGAAATAGTTTTATAATTTTTTTAAATTTAAAAAACTAAAAATTTGAACCTTATTACATCAGTCCTAAAGAAAGCTGACCATGGGGGTGATAGAGACCATATTGAAACACTCTCATGATTGAAGTATAGAATAATAGGAAAGTGTGGAAGAAACTTTGGAAAGGAGGTCTATCTTCATTTATGCAATGCATTATAGGAGATGATGAAAACCTATTGAGAGATTCCATTCTCTCCTAGAATAAGTGAACAATTAGAATGAGGGGACTGAGAATAGTTATCTCAGAGGAAAGAATTGGTGAGGTGATGAGAATGACTTGTAATGGGACAAAATCATTTAAAGATAGTATCTATAAAATTGAATTAATGTATAAATTATTCAAAATTGATGAGGCTATGAAGACAAACAAGAAAGGTTTCCCCATGCTTAACCTACCCAAGTGATGGCCAGAGATTTGTTTGCATGTGATGAAATATCTTACTTTGGAAGGTAAGTTCACTATGATTTTCTCTCATCACTTCCTTATCCTTAACCATTTCAAAGGTTATAAAATAAGTTTTCATTTCTATTTTATTAAATCCCTAGAAAGCACATCCATGGCTTACCAGGTGAGTAACAAAAGTGACATAATTCACCATGGTCTAATATATCTATTGGTTTAAAAAGGTGATATTATTCTCAGTAAAACCATCTCCCTTACTAAAGGCCTTCTTGTTGATGCCTCTATACCCCCTAAAAATGAGGATGCTTCCCCCCACCCCTTTCTCTTTCACCCCCTTAACAAGCTTGGGCCATACACCCCTTAAACATATGCTGTCCCCTTCACCATCCTCTATAAAAAATATAAAACCATCTCCACCCTCAATAATGAGGCAAATAGTCATAAGGTCACCTTAACCCTCTCCCTAGAGGATTCTATTGGCCAATGTAATAGATAACATGGCATTTTTTGGGACAAGCTTAAGAATGTTGGAATTGCCATGTTAGATCTTATCACTATCTAGAATCATTTGAAAGTGGAAGCTATGTGACTTAAAAATGACTTGGATATTGTGATAAAGATACAAGACATCCTAATGGAAAATATGACTGAACTAGTGGTGATTTATGAGTAGATTTGTATTACCCGAACCACTTCTCATCATAAAGGGACCCAAAGATCAATTCAAGAAAATACCATCCACACCTCGACTGAAGGACCCTCAAAATGCATTAGGGGTAGAATTAAAAAGGCACTAATGAAGGAAACTATTTAGGAGATGCAGCAAGAGGCTACACAAGATAACACTAGCTCTGAGGATCTATCTAGTTCTAACTAAGGCTTTGGTTGTGGTATTTTTGTGTTTTGGTTATCATTCTATTCATCTTTCTATTTTTGATTGTTACTCTATTCTTGCTTGAGTGAAGGCCTTCTTTAAGTTGTAGTTGATCTTCAACTTATTTTTTGTCATATATTGATTTTATTTAGACTAGTGGTTGCAGGATCCTTGTAAAACCTACTTTATTCACCCTATCTAATAAAAAAATACCACTACTAAAGCATAACAACTCATCTAACCTTGCACATTCACTACATTCAATTTAAAACTTGGCATTTAAGATTTTGTATTGTGTATGAATTGATTCATTCTAAACTTGGTATACAATAACTAATTATATATTGTGTATAAATTATGCATTATTAAATTGTGACTTATCTAGTGAAAATATAAATTAGAGAGGAAATATGTCCTTTTGAGTATATATTATTTTCAAGACCATTACAATATCCAAAAATGAATTTAAACTTAAACACAATTGTTTTGATTCTATATTATTCTTGAAGTTCCAAAAATTCATCTTAATGTTTACTCTTATTTCATGACATTTTTAGTTGTGTTTAATATTTATTTTTCATAACACAAAGCTTACATGATGAAATTAGACTATCTTATAGACAAATACATTACATCATTCAAACCTAACAATAACTCCATTCAAAAACATTGTTATTTAAACTAAACATGATTATGATAAATCACCTATTTTAATTTTAGTTAATTATTCTATTTTTTCAAAATATGTTTTTAAATACATCACATCAAAGCATTCATAAGTATATATTATTTCTGAAAGTGACTACAATATGGTAGACTTTACACTTTATTAGTCACCCATATTCATAATGGAGGGGAGATTAATACCTTCTTTAACTAATCCTATAAATCAAAGATAATCCATTTAAACCAATAAAATAATGACCTCTTTGGTATATTAATCTTTAGACTTACTTTATATCACATAAAATACTAGGATGAAGGTGTATTATAACATGAGATATGTCTTATTTTTAATAGAGAGGATAAATGTCAATAATCTTAGAGTTGTGATGGTAAGAGTTAACATATGTATCATCATGGTGGTGGGTGACCAATCAAATGGAAAATAATGTGAATTTTATATACCAATAGGTATGGGACATGTTGTTTAATATTTAAGTGGTGATGAAAATGTTGTATGAAAAAATAATACAACTAAAAAAATTTAGATTCAAACATAAACATTACATATTATTGCAATCATTGATCTTATAAAATAATGGTAAATATATTTTAGAAATTAATTATCATTCTAAAAATGACAATATCATTTAATGTTAGTGGGCACTATGTTTAAAACATTATTTTGGTGAATCCGATATAGATGATATTTTGACCCTAGTAGTTCCTAGATTCACATACTTTATGTATTGGTGGATAGTAAATATATATTATTTAACATTAAATTTTTATTGTAGTGTTAATGTGTACACAAAAAAATACAAGTAAAATGAGTTTGAAAAAGATAATGGAGTATAGCGTCCACAAGGTAGGAAATTTGAATAAAGAATTTGAGCAGGAAAAAGGAGATGATGATGGACATGGTTTACAAGAAGAGATGGGGTCAAGCATGGTTCCTTTGTAGGGTCCAAGTTGGATACAAGTTATTTCAATCCCTTGAGGGCTAAGCATGGAGAAAAAGGTAAATATTTTGAATTTTTTTAGGAATCTCATTTGAAGTTATGCTGGTTGGATAAACTTAAAGGTAAAGCTAAGCAATTTGAATAAATTCATCCTATTCAAGAGCTTCAGATCTTGAATGATGATAAAAGATTTCAAATCTTTTCCTATATTCACTCATCACCAAATTTTATTATAGAATGTATTGTGCTCTAGTTTTTAAATTTATAGGAACTAGGCCTAATATAGATATTTTTAGGAATTGAGATTTTAAGAAATGGTCTCCTAAAAGGACATATTAAAATTTTATCCATGAATAATATATTATTTATTATCCATTTCAAAAATGAATAGGACTATGCAAGAATATTGATAGGGGGTCTCCGGTTCTTGTGAATGTTCGGTTTGTTTCTTAAGAAATGAGAAATAGGTTTTGATCCAACAAAAGAATACGTAAATCTAATGCTTTTTTAGGTTGGGATTTTAGGACTAACTCTATTTTTTAAATAAGATATACTTATCAGTGTTGCCAAGAAATTTGGCTATCTCATTAATTTTTATGTTGCCATTAAGACACGTACCATAATTATGCATGTTATATTTTATGTTAACACTTTTTTTAATTAAGAACTTCCATCTTTTATCATTCTAAATTCTAGTCAAGGAAAATGGGTGTAAAGAATAGATTTTGAATATTTAGCATTGAAGTTTGATAAATGTCATAATCTTGGTCATATAACAAGACTTTGCCCAACTAATAATAACGAAAAAGGAAATGGATTTGGAGAAAATAAAGACAAACAAACTTGGTAGAAAAATCCTTTCAAGGTACCTAGGGTGGACAAGGATTCAATTCATGACAAAGAATAAAAATATATCAATGAGGGCATTAATAATGATTAGAGTTAGATGTGAGAGTCAAATGTGAAATGTCAAAATCAAGCAAAAATTTTCAAAGATCTAGCATTTTTACAAACAATAAGCTCTATTAAGTTTAACATCTCAAATTATAACTATGAAGGTGATTTGAAGAGGGATTCAAAATAATTGTGTTAAATGAAGGTAAATTATAACTAGGGTCATTCTGCTAAAGTTTATTTGTCAATTGATATAATACTTAATGTCCTAGCCTAGCCTAGGAAACTTTCATTCTCTCTAGTCAACATTAATTCATTTATCTGCATAGCATCTTCCAAAGAAGATACAATATTATATTTGATTGATATGGTTCCTTTTTCTCTCTAGGAAGAGAGAGGAACATAATAATATAGTCTTAATCAAGGAATATAAAAAAGTATTTTTTTTAATCAACTCCAAAGTCTTTAGAGATAAACAAAGAATTTTAATAGAATAGTTTTCCATCAATATTTGCAAATAAGGAAGCAATTTTTTAGAGGAAAATACATATATTATTTTTTCTTATAAATTGAATGAATGAGTTATTTATCCTCAATTAAGGAAAGTTTTGGAGATTTATGCCCATTTTATAATAATGAGATGGTTTTTCAAGAAGGTGGATGTGGTTTCTCCAAGTAAGTTAGGTAAACAATCTTAAAACTAAATGTTAAAGAAATTCATAGATATAGAGTTAATCGATGGGGTTCAAGAAATGGTACTCATAAGGGGTAACAAATTTCAACCTAGAATAAATAAATTAATATCCTTAGTTGAAAAACTAGAGGTATGAACCATATCAATCAACACAAAATTTTTAGATGCCTAAGAAGGAAAAACAATCCCTATATTATGGCTATTCAAGAAACAAGGATGGAGGATAGTCATATTGAAGCTAATAATAACTTCCTATGGAAAAATGCTTTAGGAGTTTGTTTTATATTTTTATAAGCCTCATGGGGAATTTACACGTTTTAGAATGACAAGGATAGATTTTGTCTCAATGTACCCATCATTTGGTTATAATGTTTTCTAATAAAACTGATGGGTCAACTTGGATTTTCTCTAATATTTATGACTCAAACTCACCATATGGTAGAAAAAAGTTATGGGAGGATCTTAATCAAATAATAAAAAAATATGAAGGTCTTTTGTGGATGGTAGTTGGTAATGTTAACACTCCTTTGCTACCTATGGATAAGAAATGAGGTAATCAAGTATTTTCTAAAAACATGACCTAGATGATTTCATATAATTTAATAGACTTTTGCATGTAAAATGTAGGGTATCAAATTTCACTTGGTCAAATTGAAGGATTGGAAACACTATTATTTAGGTTAGGATGGACAAAGTTTTGGTTTCGATTGACTGTGATGTAAAATGGGATATTTGTTTGTCTTCCCTTCTTAGGATTTTGTCTAACCACAATCCCCTTGTCCTCAACCTTGTTGATTAAATTAAGAAGTAAATAAATCCATTTCAATTTGAACATATGTGGTTCATTCATCCTAATCTTCTTGATAGACTCCAAAAATGATGAAGAATAAATGTTTCTATAATTACAATGTTAAAATTAGTCAAAAATCTAAAATCTATCAAGAAGAATATTAGCGATGGAATAAATTTGTCTTTGGTAATATCTTTGTCAAAAAAAGAATTTAAAAACTAAGTTAGAGGAATTGTAATACTTTGTTACTTTTAGTGGATTCACTGAACAAAATCTCTCTAAAAATAAGATCTTTCTTAGTGAATATCATACTATTTTTGTAAGGGAAGATTTCTTTTGGAGATTGAAGTCAAGAATGACATGACTTAAATAAGGAGATAAAAACATATTATTTTTTCCATATTAATAATCTAAAACATAGAAACCATAATAATATTTTAAATTTATCTAAGGAGAATGGTGAATTTAGTTTGGACCCAATGAATATTAAGGTTTAAGTAGTTTAATATTTCAAGAACCTCTTTGAATCCAACTTGACTCTAAATGCTTTTAAATTACAAGAGTTATTGGATTTTATTCCTTGCATAATCACTCAAGAAGGAAATAAGAAGTTATTCATGTTGATATCATTGTAATAATTCAAGGTTTCAATATTGTTTTGGAAAATGACAAGGCCCCTTGACCTAATGGTTTACCTATCACATTATTTCAAAACTTTTGGGACATAATCAAAGTAGACTTGGTCGCAGTTATGTAAAAATTATTCTTATCAAGTGATTTGTTAAGATAAATCAATAATACATTCCTTGTCCTAGTCTCAAATAATAATGTCTTTGATTTAAATGATTTTATACCTATAAGCTTATGTAACTTGGTTTATAATGTCATTACTAGAATTATTGTGTCTATACTTCAGCCACTCTTGGACAAGCTCCTATCCATTAATCAATTAGGGTTTATTCAAGGAAAAAAAAATTCAATATAGTATTATCATGGTGCATGATACTATGAATTCAATGGAAAATTGTAATCAATTAGGTATGATTCTCAAATGTGATATGAATAAATCCTATGATTGACTTGATTAGGATTTCTTGGATAAAGGTTTAAACATTTTAGCTTCCACTCTCATGTTAGACAAATGATTAGAACTTGTATTTATTTATCCATGTTATTTATCTTAATTAATGGGGTTCATGAAGGATTTTTTTTAATCAAGAGAAGAATTATACAAGGTTATTTTATGTCTTCTTTTTTCTTCATCACCATGGGGGAAACTTTAAGTAGATCTCTCTTTGTTTCTTTAAATAAAAAAAGACTAAATGGATTTTGGGTTGCTATGGGAGTTGATCCTTCTCTTCATAAAAAATTTATTGATGAAACTATGATCCTTGATGAATCCTATGTTAGGGAATCTGAGGAGCTAAAGAATATTATTGACAACTATGAGGAGGCTTCTAATAAAAAATTAAAAATTAAAAAAAAATTTAAAGAGCTATTTATTTTTTTTCAAAAATTTTCAAACTAGACAACTTAAAATTATTAGTGTGTTGGGATGTCAAATTAAAGAACCTCCTTTTTATATTTGGGGATGCCTCTTTTTTTGTTTCAACTTTTTAATTATTTTTGAATCCCTTAATAGACAAATTACAAAGAAAAATAGCAGGTTGGAAAGGCATGGTCATATCTCAAGTAAGTAAAATGATGCTTATTAACTACACTACAAATCCTCTCTATATACATTATGTATATTCTTAAAATTACTAAATTAGTAGTTAAAAAGCTTGAAAATTTTCAAAATATATTCTTATATATGGGATTCAAAGATAAAACTAGAATGTCTTTGGTTACTTGGCATAGAGTATGTTTGCCTAAGAATATTAGAGGCTTAGGAATTAAAATATTGAAATCCTTGAACAAGGAATGGATAAATTAGTATGGAATTTTATCAAGGAAAATAATAAATGGAATACTATCCTCCATGCTAAATATTTAGAGTCTAGAGATGCTATTGTTTTTATCTATGAGGAGTAAGATGTAAGAGGATCCTATTTTTGAAATTTCTTAGTAAAAAGGGGATATTCTACTCAAAGGTTGTAAATGAAAGATATAAAATGTCAATGATGTTATATTTTGGGAATATGTATAGATTTTTAGACAGCATCTTTCTTTACTTTATCCTTGGTTTCAAATTGGACCAATTTTCAAAAAGAAATATGGTTCCCAAGATGCTAACTATATTGATTCTTTAGAGGTAGAGAGAATATGGAAATTAATGGAGATTGAAGGTTTATTAGCTAATGAATTTTATACCTTCTCAAATCTAAATTTCTTTCTTAGAGGGGTTCACATAAATTGTTGAGAAAAGAAAGATGAGTTAGTTTAGAATGACTCCTTTGATGTCCACTATCAAGTGAAATAATGTTATAAAAGCTTGACCAATTCCACACAAGAAGAGATTCCAAGGGATAAGCTATGGAATAATTTTATCATTCATAAAATTAATATTTTATTTTAGATAGTTTTGCAAAAAAAAACCTTACTTTGGATAATATGCATAAGAGAGGTTTGGTTCTAGTTAATATATGTTTGTTATGTGAAGTTGATATTGAGACCTTGAATTGTATGTTGATTGAGTGATCATTCTCTTTTAAAATTTGTGGGATCCCTTTTGGCAAGTTTTAGACCTATTAGACCCTACCAAAACCTTTGTTTGATCTTTTGCTCCCTTGGATAGCTCCCTTTAAAAATAAAGCCCTTAAACTTTTATGGATATTGAATCTCCCTCATTTCTCATGGGGAATATGGAAGGAGATAAATGAAATTATTTTTATAAATAATAGAAACTATTATCTAAGGGTTGTTAATAGGATCATGAATTACATATTAGAAAAATTCAAGAGTATAAAACCTACTAAGAAGAAGGTTTTTTCACTTGTAGAGGAATCTATTGCTATGAATTGGAATGTTTAAAATGAAATTAGGACAATGGTGAAACCCATCATTAAGATTAGAAAAAAAAATAAAAGGAAAATTCCCTATCCATGCTGGGTTAAATTAAACTTTGATGGAGATTTTAAAGTAAACATGGGTGGGTGTCTTAGGTGGAGGTGGGATTCTCTAAAATGAAAATGGGGAAGTTTTGTAGCTTATGTTGGTAATATGGGCATCTAATTGAACCATGAGGAATACCTATTGGATGTCTTCTAGGGTGTTAATTTGTCCAAATAAATTAGCATTACTCAAATAGTGATTGATGGGGATTCCCTCAATAAAATCAATTAACTAAACAAGAAAACCCCATCAGGATGGAGTATATTTAAAATTTTAGAGGAAAATTTATACATTACTAAATATTTTTTATAAGGTTTATATACAACATATTTATAGGTAAGGTAACCAAGTGGTTGTTTGGTTTGTGAATGTGGGAGTGGTCTCTCAATAGTTTTAGAAGTGTATAGTAAGGAAGACATTAATGTAAATGTTATTTAATTAATTATCAAGGATATTGCTAATGAAGACCTATAAAATGGAGGATACTCTCCATTTCATGTACCAAGGCATTATGAAACAAATCATTGCTACTCACATTTCTTTGATGTGGCCTTGTATGTTAAACAATGTCATAATTATTTATATTGATGATTAGAATTTTGAAGGTACATTCAAGTGCTTTAGATTAATTTATTCCATTAGAAGGAATTTTATTAGACTCAATACTTTTGTGTATTTCTCCAAGAGGCCTCTCCCTTTTCTCCAAGCTCATTTTAGGTGCGGTAAATCTTATGTTTGCATTATCCTATATGGGAGGATAAATTTATAGAATTGAATCATCATCAATAGAGAATGTGGATAAGAATTATGAGATGTGTAAAAATTTTTAGGTGGGAGGATTTAAAAATATTATGCAAAGGATTGAAGGGAATTACCCCCACATTTCTAAAATGTTTGCTATTAGCTAGAAAGATTGTTTGGTTGAGATAAAAGAAACTTATATTGAATTTATAGAATAATTGATTACACAAATAATAGGTATGAACATTTAAGCCTAAAAATACTTAAGTTTGATATAAAATTTATAGTTGAAAGGGACATGTTTTTTAGGGATAATGAGTAGTTATCTATTTATCAAGGGGGGTCTTGAGAGAAGCCCTTCCCCCACTCTATGGTGATGTAGCCTTCCAAATCATCAAATATTCAACCCTGTAAGGTCACTTTATGGTGTTTCACAAATATCATTTTGTGTTCTTGAATTAATTTATAAATATTTTTTGAATTAACTTACATTTTTACCTTCTCCACTCCTTGGAAAGATTGGTATTGGACTTCAAAAGAGGTAAGAAGAAACTACCTCTACACCAAGGACTTATCTTTCTAATTTATAAATTCATGAAATATCTAAACTATGGCCCTCCCTAAAATATAAATAGAGATTCTAATTTGTTAAGCCAAAGAGGGGATATGAATAGCTTGTGTAACTCATCCAAAACGTCTCAATCGAGGGAAAATATTGTTAAATAGGCAAAGGTCCTTGCAGATAAATTGATGATAAAAAAATTTAAATCCCAAGAAAATAGGGGATAAAATTCATGTAATGATAGTATTATGGAAGTGGTGGAAGGTTGAATATCCTTAAATATAAAGAAGCTGAGGGAAATATGAAGTATAAACTTGAGAACATTGATGTTGGAAAACACAAATTTGTAGAGGAATTTGATAATATGGTGACAAATCATAAAAATCAGAGTAAGATCACTAATCTAGAAGGATAACTAGATATTCATATAACTTTATTAAAAAAATTTATGAAATACAAAAACATGATTAATGAGTCTATAATGAGTTTGAAGCAAGAGGGTGGTATTTTATATACTAAAGAAAATATTTTGGAAGTTTAAACTTAGATTAAGCTACTGAAAGACAAAGTTAACAACCTAGAAAAATAAAATGAAACCCTCAAGTAGAATCTAGGCATGGTAGTTAACTTTAGTAAGGTATATATACTAAACTCTATAAAGAGTATGGATGGAATAAGATTTCTCATAAAAAGAAAGAAATATGAGGAGATCTCAAATGATCTGAATAAAAGACCCAAGGGAAAAGCTAAGGTGACATAATATGGTAGATAGACACAAGATATTATTCAAATGGAAATAGTAGTCAAGATGATAATGAAAAATTGGGAGGATTCTTTTGGCAACAAAAAAGGGTGAATGATTAGTTTTTATTTCTTGGTCTCTTTGTTTTTTTTTTTCCTCTTTTTTTCTATTTTACTATCATTTTTAGGATTTTACTATTTAGAACATATGCTTTTGTAATATCTATATTTTTTTCCAAGGTTTTTTTATTGATGTAATAGGTAGGGTACCTTTTCAAAACCCTCTTTAAAATAATAATAATAATAATAATAATAATAATAATAATAATAATAATAATAATAATAATAATAATAATAATAATAATAATAATAATAATAATAATAATAATAATATACAAGTATAACTATTTTATAAATAAATTAAAAACAGTGTTTTAAGGTTTGTGGTTAGTAGATATCTTGGTGGAATATATAATTTTACAAGACTACCTATTTGAAATATTAGTTTTCCTTTACCCTAACATTACAACATGAAATTAAACTATGGATTAAATGAGTGTTGTATAAATATAATATTATTATTTTAGTGAATGCCTAATCTTCTCGATACATTATTGTTTGCATTTAATAATGGAATATGCAATTTTTCAAGAGTGCCTCTTTGAATCCCTTTTTTCCATCACATTAACCTTACATTAGGAAAGTAGATTATGGATTTAAAATGGTTTTAAAAAATAAATATTTTTACTTATGTGAATGTCTAATATTATTTATACACACTTATTTACATATATTTTTTAGTAACATAATGACCAATAGCTTCACAACTATCTTTATGTCTGGTGGTAAAAAAAACTACATGTAATTAAATGGATGGTATGTATACCCAATTAAGTTATATTAATAAATATATATAATTTATATAAAAATATAAATAAATGTGTTTAGATTAATTATATAGGTCTAGAAATTATATTATGGATTAAAAGGGGGTTAGCAAAAAAACTATATATTTGGTCACTAGTTTCAATACTCTCTTTATGTATAGTCGTAAAAAGTTGTGAGTAATAAAATATATGAATAATTTACATTAGAAAATATGCATCCTTTGGGTGTGTGTGTGTGTGTGTGTGTGTGTGTGTGTGTGTGTGTGTGTGTGTGTGTGTGTGTGTGTGTGTGTGTGTGTGTGTGTGTGTGTGTGTGTGTGTGTGTTTGGTTGTATTGTTTAGGTGTCTTGATTCTTTCTCCACTAATTGACAATCCACTTACTAAAGATATAAACATGAAGTAAAATAGTTTTCCTCCAAGATTTATATATATGACATCCATTTAATTATGGATATTATATAATTAAATTATTGATCCTTAATTACATGCATATTTTTATTATTTTGAAATAAAAAACAACTATTGAGTGTTACTGTCCATCAATGGTTAAAACCAAAGAACTTTATATCATAAAATAAGACTATGATGTAAATAAGGGTTAGATAAAATGAATATCATAATTTAAATTAATGTTAAATTTTGTAAATACATGGTTAGATATTAATTGAATGTATACTTTTATTTTCTCATCAAACATAAATTAAAAATCAAATGTAATTGTGAAAATGTTAAGATATATACATTACCATTGTCATCTCTCCCACCATTATTGATGGTAACATTTTTCTCTCCTAGTATTATTTATTTAATATTTACATATATTATCATAATATTCTTTGTTTCATACATAAAATTTTGTTTGAATCCACAATTTATTTTGAATATTCATTATTGTATACATTTGTGAGGGCTAGTGGTCACTAGATTTTTAGAATTTGTTGTTGTATTATAATATATAGATGCAATATGCTATCCATAAATATTATATAGTATTGACCTAATGATAAAAATGTCCCTCACATTTTATTTTTCATATAAGCAACACCTTATTTTATGGCACTATCAAAATATTATATCTTCGATGCAATTGTAATATGAGTATGAATATGCCTATGTTGTACCATTAAAAATTAGTCATCCAATAGTATATATAAATATGAAATAGAATAGGATAACTTCATGAAAATTGAATTTTAATTATCATATATGAATGTAACTCACTCAATGTTAGGTTCAAGCCATATAATATATTAGTTTAAATAAACTCACATATCTTAGTTGCATTGGTGAAATATACATGTTTCACTTATTATAATTAAATTTTATTCATACCTCCTCTATAATATTCATAAATTTCTTAGGTCAAAATCTATTTTCAAAATAATATTCATTACAGGTGTAGAAGACAATAAAACAAAAATAGGTCCTTAGAGACATTATAAAATCTAGGATATAACTATTATAAAAATTTAATGTCAAATACACATGGGTGATAAATAAATTTTAAAGATGATCTCTATAGTTATAAGTGAATATATCCATTATATGGTGCCATAAATTTAATTAATTTCATATATATTGAATTTTTTGTCTTTTTTAAGTTCAATGACTTTTGGTGTTTAGAATTTATTTTTTAGAAATAACCTTCATTGGAAAATCATAACAAAGACTTGTAATAAATAATCTTACAGTAAAATTCTCATTAAATAAAAATTATTTATGAAATTTGGGATGAATAAGAAATTTAATGTAAAAATAGAAATTTATAAATAAACTATATTGGTTGCATTATCTAAAATCATGAATATTCAATCCAAATAATTACTAAGTAAATATGAATATTTAATCTATTTAAAAAAAGTTATTTCATTTTTTTATTTAATAGGGTAAAAAACTAAGTTTTACAAGGATCTTGGAACCATGAAAGTGAAATATAAAAACTATCAATAGGGCAAACAAGGGCCTCCCAATAAAAACAAACTATACTATATTGAGAGCACAAAAAGCAAAAACAATAAATATTAGGAGGGGGGTACCTCTAGTGGGTCTTATTATTCCTTGAGATTATTCATAGGGATGTCCTACTTAACCTTTGAGATCTTAAACCATGTGTGGTTTTTAGGCCCTTCTGTTGCTTCTCCTAGAAAAATCATGCGTGGCCTCTTATACCCTTGGACCTATAGGGGAGTCTTCTTTATGGGGGCCACTTTGGGGGGAAATAGGTGGAGGTGTTTCCAATAGCTTAGGAAACTATTTGATAGGGATCTAAGTAGGCTTAGAAGACTAGACAAAGGTCTGCACTATGGATTTGACCTACCTATGAAGAGTGTTTCATTCCTATATAATATTGGTGAGGACTAGCCCTACCTCCTACACTTTAGAATTGAATTTATCTAGTTGTGCCTTGTTGCTTATCATCTCCCCTGATAGAATGGATTTACCCCTCCAAGTGGTCTCCTCATAAATTCCCACATCAAGGGTGATTGACTTGGGGTTGGGTATGAAGATTTTGAGGGGGAGGTCATTGATAGGGGATTTGGAAAGATTGGCCTAGGGGGTGCTCTTGGAAGGTTAATAGGATCCTAAGGTGGGATCCTCCTCCATGGATTCCTACTGAGAGTCCTCCCTAGTGGAGGATCCCCTTCAAGGGACCTCTTGACCTTGAAGGGTTTGGCCATGTTTGATGAGAAGGAGAATTAATCCCTAGTGTAGGATAGGGTTGGTCTCATTTACTTAGTGAGCCAAAGTGGTGCATTCAAGAGATTTATGTAGGAAGAAAGGTAGACTTATCTTATAGCATATGAAGTGATTAAGCAATAAAAAATGGTGAAAAAGCATCAGGGTATATTTACCCTCAAGGGTCTTATAGTGCATTACCTAAAGATATATATACAACCAATGATGAGGAAGGTCTACTTGGGGGAAGCCTTTCTTGTCGGTCCTCACAAACTCATTCATCTGAAAGAATCATTGAAAGAGCTCCTATTTCTTTATTTGTTCTTTGAAAGCCTTATTATCCTCACAAGACATGTTGGTTGCTTCCATGATAAACTCCTATGAAACCATGATTTTTATGCCATGAATTATCACCTTGTGTTTGTTTCAAGTTGATACAAAATCTTGGGTCACTTCTATGTTATGCTCTATGATTCTCACCATAAAAAAGATGAGACCCCTATATTTAAGTTTATTCCAAACCTTTTTTTTTTCCCACACTTCTGTGCATGGGATGGTCTCAATCCTTTCTCTATCTCCTCCCATCAAAGTGGTGTCAATAGACCCGAGGCAAGAAGGTAGATAGTTCTAGATGGAGTAATTTTGAATAATATGAATGGTGCTTGGGAAGTTGACTGATATCAACCTATAGCAATTAAGCCTACTCATATGATCATAGTTTTAGATAATCATATTTGATATCTACCCCTTGAATGAAATTATATGTGCATGTGGTGACATGATGTTCCATTTAAATAATGGTACTTTCATCTTGTAAGGCTTTCAAGACATTATTAGAAACATTGATTTCTTCATGATTAATATTATTTCCTTATTATTTTACTAAGTTATTTATTTTATTAGTTATTTAAAGCTTAGTGACATTCTCAAACATCTAGATACTTAATATATTTAGAAGGTAATATATTTGAAAGTTAGCAGCCACTAGGATTTCACAATTTATATTTGTATATATGTTATTATCATAATAATTTTGATTATATTATGGA